>OX411556.1:50168769-50442889 GCA_948146395.1 Fragum whitleyi
TTATAGAGTAACGTCCCTTTTAAATGACGTTACGTTAACGTCGTTACCATGTAACGTCGTCATTGATACAGTATAACTCCTGAAGATCATATTATATGTGAAACCGGTTGAGTTTTTTTTACGATTAAATGATGTAATTTGGCAGATTCCTTCATAGTTTTCTTTTTTCCCGATATTGATATCCGTATTGTTATTTACAATACTTAACGGATATTTATAAGCAATACGGGAAGGAAGATGCCACCGAAACGTAAAACAGTTGAACAGGCTAAAAGCCTTCTAGATGTTACTATCACCAATGAAAGCAATTCTTCGAAAGACAACGAACAGATAATGAACAAGCTAGATGATATCATCAATGGTATCAACGACTTATCAAGAAATATCGGTAAGATTTTCAACTTTCTAACCGAAAATGTAAATAAACACACTCAAGTAGCTGAAAACAACAACACGAATACAGAAAACAACATTTTGTCTGAAACAATGAGCGCAATTAAAGATCTGATTACATCGACAAAGACACAACAGGAATGTCTTATTGAATCAAATCAACTCTCATTCGAAAACGAGGCCGTCAAGATTAAAAACTCAATGATAAACGTTTGGAGTAAGAACTTAAATCGAAGAAAACAAGAATACTGGCAGCAACTAAGAAATGCTAACCTTTGTCAAGTGTACGAACAATGGAGAAATAGCACACCTCTCATTCTTCCTAGGAAACTGCAAATGAAAGAAATAGTCGGAGAGGAAGAGAGCCAAACACGCAGAAGAGAAAGACAAGTGCTAGATAATTTTAGAGCAGAAGTAGAACTTCTCGATCTTAGAGCACAACATCATAATTCTAATGTGAGACATATAGATGAAGATATGTTTGATTTATTTAACCATAAGTTTAAAGGAGGTAAACAGAATGCAATTATTAATCTATGGAATGAAGAATGTAGGCGAGAGGAGGAATTTTCTTTAAGTAGATGGGAAAATAAGAATAAATTGTGGCTAGCAAAATATGAAAATGAGTTCAGAGAAACCTTTTCAAATAAGAATCCATTTATAAAAGTGGAAACAAGACCGACGATTGATCCAGAATTAAATAGATTCCCAAATAATAAGGTCAGATCATATAGACCAGGATTTAATGAATCACAAACCCGTCAAAAATCATTTGCACAAGTAGTATCGGCAACTAAGGAACCAACGAATCAAACATGGAAACCAAACTCTTATAGAAGCGGCCCTAGAAGCGGTCATCAAAACACTACTTACATAGGAAAGTCATTTAACAGGAAACCTGCTTATTCCTACAACAGACAAACAGACGATAATTCTAACCAGCGATACCAGCGTAATTATACCTCTAACCAACGACATCAAAATTTACCAATAACTAATGCACCATCACACTATACTTACAATCAAAGAGCGCCTAATATGTACAGAAACACTCAAAATGATTTTTTAGACAGCGGACAATTCAATCACACACGGAGATAGGACAAACCGAAAATATCCAAAGTATCAAAATTATCAATATTTCAGCTCGACAGCTTAATTTAGATGAACAAAAACTCTTAAAGAAAGGTATGAAATTTACTCCGACACCTATTAAGAGTAATATGAATGAAGTTGAAGGAGATATTAAAGACTTCGTTAGAAGATTACGTCTTACAGAGTTTTTCCATGGGACATCAAATAGGGATGTGTCACTTGTTAAAAACAAGAGCCATTTTATACCGCCAAAAAATAGAAATTTAGCATTAGAAAATTTCATAACTAATGTGGAAAATCACATGCAAGTCGAGTGCAGAAATAATATTAAATCAAATATAGATCAGAAATGTCAAAATGCAATAAATTCGTTGGCAAGGGATCACTCAATTGTAATAAAAGAAGCAGATAAAGGGGGCGCAGTAGTCATAATGGATTCCGCACACTACAAAGATATGATTTACAAACATCTCGAAAATCCAGATTATTATGAACAACTCAAAGAAAATCCATGCAAGTCAGATAAAACAAAATACAACAAGTTACTGATGAAATATGACAACTGTGGAACAGACAAAGAACAAGATTATTTACAGAATTTTGAAACAAAAGAGAGCAACTTTTATGGTTTACCTAAAGTACACAAAAGTAAGAAAATTTCAAGTGCTTGCCTAAAAAGTAATTCACAATACATTCACATCAGAGATATCAATGACCTAACAGTGCGACCCATTGTAGCTGGTCCGCAGTGTCAAACACATCGTCTTAGCAATTTAGTCGATATTCTTCTTAGACCGTTTACCAAACACGTTAGAAGCTATTTACGGGACAGTACTGATTTCCTGCGATCACTTCCTCCAACCACACACAAGCGACACCATTCTAGTTTCATTTGATGTAGAATCTTTATACTCAAATATTCCGCATGATCTGGGAATATGCGCAATAAATTACTGGATAGACAAATACGAGAATGAACTACCAGCTAGATTCACCAAATTATTCATTATTGATGCGATAAAATTGATCTTAGAAAATAATACATTTTTCTTTAACGGGAAATATTACCGCCAAGTGAAGGGTACCGCAATGGGTACAAAGTTCGCCCCAATATATGCTACGCTTGTCCTGGGTTATTTAGAGGAAAAATTGTACACACTTGTTGGTATTAGATTCGACGAAGCGTTCCAGAATTACTTCGAAGATAATTGGAAACGTTTTCTGGGATGACATCTTCATCTTATGGAATAGATCAACCAATGACTTACATGTCTTAGAAGATTTATTAGCTCAACTTCACAATGATCTGAAATTCACAATTAATACAAGCCCAAAACAACTACCATTCTTAGACGTCCTAGTTATAAAATCAAATACAGAAATACATACAGATATTTACTATAAACCAACGGACAGCAAACAATATCTTCTCTTCAATTCTTGCCATCCAAAGCATACTAAAGAAAATATTCCGTTTTGTCTAGCCAGACGCCTATGCACTATAATATCAAACAAAACTACACTGCAACAAAGGATGGAAGAACTTAAGACATACTGAGGTCCCAAAAATATCCGACTTCATTAATTGAAAATGGTCTGAACAAAGCCATGAAAATTCAGAGGAAAGACTTATTAGAAACCAAAGAAAGAGAAGATAAACCAAGTATACCGTACGTATCAACATATAATCCGAAAAATATCGAATTCTTTAAAATTATCCAGGATAATATATCAATACTACAAAATGATGAGACAATGGGCAAAATTATCCAAGAAAACAAAATCATCAAAAGCAAAAGACAACCTCCGAATTTGAAGAAATTATTAACTAGGGCGCGGTTTGAAGACAACCCAGAAGAACCAATCGTAGAAAAATGTGCCAGACCAAATTGTGGCCTTTGTATCCATCTCATAACGGGACAGAAATTCGACTTCAAATGCGGAAAAGAATTTTACATAAGATCTCGTGTATCATGCGATGTACAAAACGTGATTTATGTTATAAGATGCTCTGGCTGTAACGAAGAATACATAGGCGAAACTGGGGACTACCTACGAAAAAGGGTCACTGTTCACAAACAACAGATACGAGAACCAAGATTGAGAATCCTTCAAATGAGTGAACATATCTCGAAATGCGCGGGAACTATTTCACCAAATTTTAAAATTTTCCCAATGTACAAAATGAAAACTGACAATAGTATAATGAGAAAGGTCAAAGAAAACTATTTCATAAAACTTTTTCAACCCAAGTTAAACAGAAAATGAAAAAAATTAATATTCCTTACCTCAGGAACGGTAATTCATAATGTAACGTTCAGTAAAAATATTATAGAGTAACGTCCCTTTTAAATGACGTTACGTTAACGTCGTTACCATGTAACGTCGTCATTGATACAGTATAACTCCTGAAGATCATATTATATGTGAAACCGGTTGAGTTATTTTACGATTAAATGATGTAATTTGGCAGATTCCTTCATAGTTTTCTTTTTTCCCGATATATATATATATATATATATATATATATATATATATATATATATATATATATATATATATATATATATATATATATATATCTTTTTGTGTGATTGTTCTCGTGAGGCATTTTATCCATGATCTCAGTTTTTTGGTTAGAAAATTTTATCTATTTTTATAAGTTTTATCAAACAGTCTTATAGTTGCTTGTTCTGTACAAAATGAACCTTTCCACAATGTTTTGGCTATACCGCTATAGCTATGACAGTCTTGTGTTGCTTAACTGCTTATGCTTATGAATAGCTTCATTTTGATATACAATATACCTGGACATCCTGCTTTTTCTTGGCAAATGAATTGTTTTAAAAATTTGGCCGCAAACAATTAACATGAGCCTTAAGAATTTCAAATTTTCAAAATTACCAAACTGTCTATATTCAAAATTATATCCCGGTCTGCCAATTACAATTTATTTTTCAAGTTCTTTTTTGCGTCGTATTTTCGCTTGAGAGCTTTTTCCGCGCATTCTGTCATGTTGTGTAATGTTACATTTTTGAATGACTAAATTGTAGAGCCCTGTACTGATAAGCATCTAGTTTGTATTTCGTGTTATTAAGAAGCATGTGTGTCGTATTTGAAATGTTGTTCAATCGGTCAAGTAGTGAAAATTAAATACATATTCAGAGGCCTAACTGTACTATGGCGGGTTCGTCTTACCAATCAATTCCATCTAAAACAGTTTTAACACGGTAAATACTTTTGTCTATAAATATCATTATTTGTGTGTTTGCGAATGAGTATTTGCGTCAGCGTACATGAGTATTACATAGTCGCCGAAAGATGCACCTGGAACGGGGGCAAATGGTGATGTCTTTTTTGCCCTGATGTAGCAGGCCATAAGAAACAACCCTGTATCCTGGATATTGCCTAGGAAAAATATAATCGATTCGAAAACCGAACAACTTTGGTACTACGTAGCTCTTTCGTGCTCACGCGTGCGCAAAAAATATGTCTTGTATACGTCATTAACTTTTGAGCGACACGAAGTGCTTTGTGTGTTCAACGCAGTGCTTGCATATCACTACGCTGTGCTAAAATCAAAGTGCTGATAGTACTGAAGGCAAGGGAACTGAATAGACGAAACAACACACGGAGACAATTTTCTGGAATATAATCTTGTCTTTTCACCTTGTCCTTATCTTGTATACCAGATATATTTTTCTACTCATCATTGCCAAAATCACTGCTGTGTTAAAGATACATAGCTTTTATATTTGATCTTGACGGATGAATTATCTAACTAGCACTTTCTCCTTTCTCCCTAATAACATTTACCCTTTCTGCTACAAATTTTACTAATTTGCCCACATATTGTATGTAATCTGCAACCCTTTACAATTAGGACCTGTCTAAACATGTGTTGTCTTGTAATGGAATTATCTAAATTAGAAAAAATAAAAGCATTGTCTCATCACTTTAACAGACGGCAAAATTTTAGACTGGGCCAACTTGGAACAGGTTGAAGACAATAAATCAATATGGTGTAATTTGATATATATCTAGGGTATAAATTCAAAAAAATGGGTATGAGTATAGGTTGGACCATATTGTGGGAAAGGGAGAAATTGACCCTATCAATTCCTTGTGTTCTCACAGTAAAATGAAACTTCTTTATGGAATTTAATTCAATGTAAAAGAAAAAGCCGACGGGCTTGTGCCCCTAGAAAAACAGTATTACTATGACTGATAGACTGAATGATTCAATGGATAAATTGACTGACTAGTAGCAAACCAATCAACTCAACTTAAATTATAACAAGAGGACCTTTGGCCCAGGTCCGCTCACCTGAGGCAAAGCACCTAAGGGTGACTTGCATTACTTTTGATTCAGATGTTAAAGTTATTGAACTGTGTAAAGGAAAATAATCTTATGGTCAGACCAGTAAGATTCCACAGTCTTAGTTTTACTATTTCTGTTTGAAAATACAAGATCCAAAATGGAATTGTTATCAGTCGTTGGTTTTTGCATGATCATTTTACAAGAGAATATCTGGGATAACTTTAGTACAACATTTTTGTGCTTATCTTTGATAACAAGATTTAGATCTCCCATGATAAATAAAGGTTTTGTTATGTCTACGTGAGAAACAAGTTCTTCTTTTAACACTTCAAAAAACTTGAAGAAGGCATATTTGGTGCTTTATTCATAACAACAAGCTGTATTTGGTTGGAGGTAAAATCCAGGCATACTATTTTAAACGCCAGTTGCCTAGAGGTGCTCAAGTGAGCTTAAAAAAAAAGTTCAGATGTTAAAATTGACCTGAAGTACTTCCCTCCCCCCCCCCCCTGTTGCTCCGCATCTGGCGGCCCAACAGTCATAATAGCTGTTTAAATTAAGTTCTATGAGCTGATTATTATATATGAAATGAAAAAGCTCTAGGAATTCTGGTTCAGTAGAATTATTAGCAATTGTTAAATTTACAACAAAGCACTTCCCCCTCCCCTTTGGTCTCTGCCCCTGGTCACAAAACAATCATGACTTTATCTATTTTGATTAATGTATATGAGCTGATGAATCATGCCAAATTTAGAGCCTGTAAGGTTCCTACTTCATCATCAGAAGAGACTTAAAATTTCAAAATTGACCCAAAATACTATCCTGTCCCCCAGTTCTCTTCACATGGAAGCCAAACATTCATCGTTATAGCTATGTAAAATGGGTCTAGTAGCTGATCATCCATGTCAAATATAAAGGGTGTAGGGATTCTGGTTCATCAGAAGAAGAAGGTTATGGATTTAAAAAAAAATAACAAAGAACTACCCCTTCCCCCCGGTGGCTCCGAACCTGGTGGCCCAAAAGTTATGATTTAAACTATTCTAATTATGGTCCATATGCTGATCATCATTGCCATTTTTCAAGTCTGTAGGGAACATGGTTTATCAGAGGAAGAAGGTTAAAGATTTAAGAATTGCTCTGAAAAGCTACCCTCCCGCCCCTGGTGCTCCGCACCTCGTGGCCAAACATTCATGATTTTAGCTATTTCAGATAGGGTCTATGAGTTGATAGTTCATGTCAACTATAAAGGTTGTAGGGATTCCGGTTCATCAGAAGAAGACAGTTAAAGATTTCAAAATTTTCAATGAGCACACACCCCCTAATTGCTCTGCACCTGGTGACCCAATAGTCATAATTTTAATAATTTTTTATTATGGTTTATAAGCTGATCATCCATGCCAATTTTCAAGACTTTAGGGCTCCTGGTTCCGAAGAAGATGAAGGTTAAAGATTACAAAATTTACCCAAAGTACTACCCCCTCCCCCCTGGTGCTCCGCACTTGGTAGCCCAACAGCTATGATTTTAGCTATTTAAATTCTAGTCTATTAACTGATCATCCATGCATAATTTTAAGTCTTTAGGAATCCTGGTTGAGAAGAAGAAGAATTTTTAAGATTTTCTTAAAATTTTACCTTTGGATGCCATAGCAACCTGGGTTTTCCATGGATTTCAAGGACGCCGGACGATGGATGACGACCGTCGGACGGGCGCCGAACGAAAGGTGATCACAATAGCTCACATGAACACTTTGTGCTCAGGTGAGCTGAAAACGCGAGTTGCGCCTGTCCGCAAAGCGGTATCGGGCGTAGTAATCTATAACTTGAGAATTAGTTGTTTTTGGCGCTCTCAGCGCTATAAAATGAGAAAACCGTTTGACATTTTTCCTTTGAAGTGAGTTCGAAATGTGGCTTACGATCCCTATGGGTAAATGGAACCCTTAGTTTCCCTCGCCTAAAAGGGCTTGCTAAAAAGATCAAAAATTGGACTGCGTGCCTTCGAATGTCACCTTGCTTCTTTATAAACCAGGACTTCAGCGGTTTTAGCGCTTTTATTCGATCCAGGAGTCAATCGTCTTGTACTTGCGTGGAGAATGTATAACGGAAGCATTATAATGTTAAGTCTTTGATTATATGATAACAAATTCCTACCGTTGTTTATTGAAAATTTAATGGTGGGAATTTGTTATTATAAATCTACCCAAAACTATTACAAGAGAAATTCATACTCGTATGTTAAAAGCCATAAATATCTACAGTATTTCTAGCAATAGTAATACAATTCGAAAACGTTTTAACAAAGAACGTGAATAATCAAAACTGACAATAAATACACATAAAAAAAACTAAGGTTAAAAAGAATAATAATTGTTTTTTTTTTTTCAGCCTTTAAAAATACAAAACGTTTTTAGATTCCCAAGCATTATAGGTTTTCCGGCAGTGTCTTAACAGATTAAAACATTGTTCATAAAAATATATCTTCAATTAAACAGCTATCAATGACTAATATTATGACTTTTTGAGGGTAAGCAAATTAAGCTAACTTATATGGTGGCATATTTCTGCCACGAGATACTAGATAGCAGTATCGTGATAATTCAAACAATATCTCGGTACGCTAAAGTTTCTAAAAAATATATCTCGTGTGTCAAAATTTTCACTATAATTCTATCGTGAAATTTATACATTGTATCTTGATTTTTTCTACCACTACTGACATCTAGATAAAACTATCGTGAACTTAAAAACTGACACTCGCTGTGACTATATTCAGATAAAGGCTTTCCGATTAAATTTATTTCTATCATTCGGCTTAGAGCGTTTCCAGTTTATGCATACCGAAAAACAAAGTCATCCGAAACGGGGTTCTAATCATAGAAGTCGGAATTTCTATAGTAACAACTTTTTCCTCATGTCAGTAGTGGGCATTAATCGTCAAAAGAGTGAGAAAGCAGATATTAAAACCACAATTATTTTACCAAGAAAATAATTATGGTCAAAATTAGATTTCCTGGAAACTAAATTTTATCGTGATATTTCTTAAATTATCACGATACTACTATCTCGTATCCCGTGGCAGAAATATTCCACCATAAACTTAATTTAACTGTTTGGAATTCCTTTGGGACAGATTTCGAATCTTTTGAGGTGATGGTCGGCGTTAATTAAAAGGTTTCAAATGTTTTCTTCTGGATTCTGAAAATTTAGGACAAACAAATATGGAATGAAATGCACGTCTTACCATGTTCATGTGACAGTTATTGCAAATACGGGTTTCAAGAGTAATATTATCACGTCGTTCCTATTCAATAATAACGTTCTGCCAAGATTTTCTTATTTTTGCGAGAGCTGTCTTACATTTTATACCATACTGGTATTCTAGTAAAGGTTCTTATTTGGACGATTGTATTTGATTAAACCGGCGAATTTCAACAAAAAAATTATAATAATCGCAATCGTGTTCAGACAATTATATACTATTATAAGTAATGTATTTATAGTCCAGTTGACCTGCAAGTAATTGCAACAATATTGTGTTTACTTCTTAAATGTGGCTTGGTACTAGGCAATTATTATTCAAAAAGTCAAAGAAAATCCGTTGAAATTGTTTTTTTTCCTGAAGTGTTGTAAACCCACACAAACAAACAAATGCTATGTATTTGGAAGATTTTCACTGCACGTTGTAACTGCTATTATTTACTCAAATAACTGTTGCTCGCAATCAGCGTGGTCATGTGTTAATATATGTTAGATCCCTAACCTAGTAGGCTAGCACAGGTGATATTAAGAAAGCATTGAATTATTGTATTATAGTAAAAGACTGTAAATACCGATATCTAACCTCAGTCAAATCATCCTATTGGTAATTCTATCACTATATCAATTTCATGCAAATGGACTCAATACAACAGAAGTATTCTACATTTTGACATTTGATATCCCCCTCCCACCGCACTGAAAAAGTCATCTGTGTATCATCATGTGAAAAGCTATCCTATCTCCGGCAATGGTTTAATTATTATTTGTTTGAAAATATTTATGGATCTGTAATTTGTAACAAATTTCGCACTAATATTCTTAACAACTTAATTTAATTTTTGTGGGTGGGGTAATGATATCCCCTGTTCCTAAAATTCATCATTATCCATTTGAGTTAAAAAACTATCTAGTTAATCTTCGAAACCCACTTCTATAACTTATCATTATGAGGTCAAAACTGCTTTTTTACATCAATTTGCAAATTTGAATAACACGTATGATATGTTTTAGTAAAAGTTAAAGTCCAAAGTTGGCATTTTTTAGTGTTTGACCTATATAGATGGCTTTTACTGAAATGACCTTGTGAGATAAACTGGTTTTTTTTATATTTTCTGATTTATACACGTAAGGGATATTAGGTGTGGAATGGAAACTTTAATTCTAAGACTAATTTCGATGGGAGAATAAAAGATAAAACCAAGAAAAGTCAGATCAAGATTTCAACAGACAGACAGATGGACTGACAAATGGGCAGAGAGTTAGATAGATAAATGTGCAAGACTATAAAAAAGATATTTTGATACAGGACAATATATTTCATGCTTGGAAGAATCCATAGGTGTTTAAAAATAATTTGATTAAAATTTCTTCTATTCTCATCTGAGTGGATGAGGTAATTTGACTTCTTGATGTTTAAGTGTCCTCGCGAAAAGTTAAAGAATTGTTATCTTTGAATGTTCAGTCACTTCCAATATTCTTTCTCATCATCTTTTCTTCACATTTTGACTATGAATGTGGAGTTACATTGAAAATAACATGGGATAGCTGGCTACTTTGCGATTTTAACTACTTCATTGTTGTCAGAGGGTTTCTTTGAACTATTGCATTTTCACATACTTTGCACAAGATAGACTTTTAGCCTTTACGTATGTCAGCAACAACATACTAGAGTTTCTAAAACCACAAAAATATTTTCTGTTGCAATAAGTTGAAGGCTAGGTCCTTTTTCACAGGGTGACTGGAGCATTATGTTTTGTAAATGTGAATTCAATATCAGATCATATTGAATTTTTAATATTTTCATAGATGTCCTTCCAGTTTCTCCAAAGAAAGCTGCTAGAAGGGTTGACTTTTTAAGATAAAGCATTTTTCTTAGAAACTAAGTTTATGCATTAATTCAATTTCTTTTCCAAAGTGATAAGCCCATATCTCGGACTAAAAATATAAAATAGAGCTATATACTAGAGTTTCTAAAACCACAAAAATATTTTCTGTTGCAATAAGTTGAAGGCTAGGTCCTTTTTCACAGGGTGACTGGAGCATTATGTTTTGTAAATGTGAATTCAATATCAGATCATATTGAATTTTTAATATTTTCATAGATGTCCTTCCAGTTTCTCCAAAGAAAGCTGCTAGAAGGGTTGACTTTTTAAGATAAAGCATTTTTCTTAGAAACTAAGTTTATGCATTAATTCAATTTCTTTTCCAAAGTGATAAGCCCATATCTCGGACTAAAAATATAAAATAGAGCTAGTGAGACTATCGAAAGTTTTCATTTCTGTTAGATCGGAAATTATATATCTAGAATTGGATTGATAAGGTTAAATTGGGCCGCCGACGCCCGTTGTGCAAGTTCCCTTTTCGTACGAAGCCATCTACTTTTCTTATTAAGAGTTGAGCCTTTAACGGTTCCTACATATGTCAGCCCGATTAGCTCAGTCGGTAGAGCACCGGTGTCCCAGGGTAACCTGTCCCCTGGGTAACATGTCCCCGGGGACAGGTTACCCCGGGGTAACGTGTCCCCGGGGACAGGTTACCCTAGAAATCAGCCGGGGTAACCTGTCCCCCCCTGGGGTAACCTGTCCCCCCCACAGATATTGTAAACCAATATTTAGTCACATTTCTTTTACCAAGATATTTTTATTCTATGCGTTACAAGTCTCTTTCTTTGATCTGTATGTAATTTTAATCTGTTTTGCGAACTGTTTCAGTTCGGAAGGATTTTTATATTTTTCATGATAAGTATTATAACAATTAAGCTTTTTTTTATTGAAAAATAATTATTTAATGTCATTATGACTAGGGACATATCTAAGAATGATCTTGTCTTTAGAAAAATTAGTCAAAGCATGATTTTTTTCCTTGTGTATATTGGGTGGGTGGGTGGGTGGGAGGGACACATTACCCAAGCTGGGGTAACCTGTCCCCGGGGACACGTTACCCAGGCCTTGGTAACCTGTCCCACCCCCAAAACTGCTGTCAGCAATGATATATTCAAAAATAAACCCATATGTTTTCAATTATTTAGTGATATTTTAAATTGTTTGGGGGTAAGGTTTCCAAAGCTGTGGTCACTTGTCTCTGAAACATGTTAAATTTACCCAAGCCCGTTAACCCAGTGAAAACACAAAAACATGTTGTTAAAAAAACTTGCAAATACATTTTTCTTTATTTGAAAACTGCGCGTCTCATTTATATCAAAACTGTTTTACAAATTAGTTATTCAATTATTAGAAAATTTATTGTATGTCTTCGGGGGGTGGGGGTGGGGGGGAGGGGGGTGGGGGGGACCGGTTACCCAAGCTTGGGTAACCTGTCTTCGGGGACACGTTACCCAGGCCTGGGTAACCTGTCCCACCTCTAAAAAGGTTGTCAACAATGATCTGTGCACAAATTTTCCAAAATATTTTGTTTTTCTTATTTATTCTAAATTGTTTTGGGTACATGTAAGATTTTCCGATCTGTGGTCACTTGTCTCTAAAAAATGTTACCCAAGCTTGGGAAAACATTGCTAACATGTTAACCAGGAATTTTCACAAAAGTTTACAAAAAACAATTTCTTTTCTTTGAAAGTTATTTTATATACTAAATTATATCACACCTGTTCTTACTACAAAAATTATTCTCTTATTAGAAAATTCATTGAGAGTGTATGTGTACCTTTTTAGAGGTGGGACAGGTTACCCTGGCCTGGGTAAGCTGGGGTAACCTGTCTCCCCCCCAAGACATACAATAAATTTTCTAATAAGTGAATAACTGTCCCCCTTTCAAAAGAAAAAAAAGTTTTGAATTATTTGTCATGTTGCCATATTAATATTATATGTTCTTAAAGCTTTACATCATTCAAACCATGGACTTGGAATATATTAAATGATGCAAATAATAAGAAAATTGCACTGACTAAGAATCCTCTTGAAAAGGAGCACATTTCAAAATATAATGTAACATACATATTCTTTGAGGGAATGTTCAAAGTATATCATACCATACATTCTTAATTAAAAAAAGAACGAATGGAAGGTGATATCTTTAATGAAAAATAGCAATTGGAATAGGGGGACAGGTTACCCCAGGGTAACATGTCCCCCGTGGACAAGTTACCCAGGCTTGGGTAACCTGTCCCCCTTTCCAAAATACGAGTTTTAAACAATTTGTCAATTGACATGTTGTTTTCTTATCAAAACTGCAATACTGACATGATAATTGTGTTTTAAAAACTATTATTCAATCTAATAATGGACTCTGAAAAAATTGAAATGATGCAATAATAAAAAATATTCAAGTGCTAAGATTTTTCTTTAAAAAGATACCAAAAAAGAAATATAAACATACATATCTATTGAGGAAATTTCCAAGAATATCTTTCTTAATAAAAAAGAATGACTGGAAGGTGATATCTTTAATGAAAAAAGTATTTGGAATAGGGGGACAGGTTACCCCTGGGTAACCTGTCCCCCGGGGACATGTTACCCTGGCTTGGGTAACCTGTCCCCCTTTCAAAAGAAGAAGTATTGAATGAATTTGTCATGTTGCTTTCTTATGAAAACTGCAATATGAACATGATATATTAATAAATGCTATTTATCAATCTAAATATGGACTTGGAAAAAATTTAGATATTGCAAAAGTAATATTGCAAAAAATTAAAACATGCAAGCCCTAAGATTTTTCTTTAAAAAAGCATCAATTTTTAAAAAAATGAATGAAATATTTTTCAATGAATATCATATGATAATTTCTTAAGAAAAAAGAATGACTGGAAGGTGAAATCAAATGAATAAAAGCATTTTGAATAGGGGGACAGGTTACCCCGGGGAAACGTGTCCCTCCCACTAGTTTAATTTTTTTATATTTTTTTCAATAGACTTTCAAATATTTGCATAAAAAACCAAGATGGACTACTATAATAATTAAAAAAAAAGGAAAATTGATTAGATTAGATAATCATAGTAAGCAAATTATATTTTGGTTTGAAGAATTGAAACCACTCAAAAATACAAATATTCTTTTTATATGTTTTATAATAAATTGATTTAGAGTTATACAAAATAGCATGAATATAAAATTAAATGTTTTCCATGGGGGGGGGACACGTTACCCCAGGGGGGGGACACGTTACCCCGGGGTAACCTGTCCCCGGGGACACGTTACCCAGGGGGACACGTTACACTGTTACACCGGAACTCATAACTATTGAAGTTTCGTCATTTTTTATTTCAAAGTTTTAATATTTCTAAGCCGCGGTAGATAATTCCATGATAAATAGAATTTTATGTTAGTGTCTTGAAATATCAATATTATCTGGTCTCGACTGTGAGAAATCATCATGTAACGGCAATGCCTCGTCATGATAATTCTACCAAACTCAACCGGATAACATTAATATTTTAAGACACTTACATATTGTTCTGCATATGTCCGAGATTTCTCTACGTTTTATTTTTTTTGTCGACACTTTGTAGCTAAAGGTTTTCAAATAGCAATATGAACTTTTATCAAATTTCCACAACAAATATGTGTCAATGCAATCGCCCTTCTCGATGATTTAATGCCTACCGGTATTTGGCAAATATATGTTGTATTTGTAAACGTGCTTATGATAAAGCCTATGTATATGGACATTTATTCCTGTAAGGTAAATTTACATGTTGTATAAATACGTATGAAATAGCTGAATAAGTGCTTACAACACTTTTATTTTTATTTTCAGGATGGGCGTAAGACATGCTTCTGTCTTATTCATTGTGTGTTTGGTTGTGTGCGATGCAAAGAGAAAGCACGACTGTACGAAGGGGTTTGTTTGTATTGGGATGTGCGTATTGGAAACCGGAGAATACGGATATTGTGAACCATTTGCTATCATACCATGTCTGTAAGTGAGACAATCTCCGCTGATTTTCAAACAAATCAAAGAAATTAATTTTGAACTGGTAGGATGTGGCTCATTTTCGTCATTCAAGGGTGATGCCCCTATCGGGAACCCTCGGCGATTCAACGGAAAAGGCCTCGGGAATAAGGGCGCAGCAATGTAAGCGTGTCATTTAGCACGTGGGTTTATATGACGTCACAAACATGACTGAGGATGACGCTGCGAAAACAAATTCAACGTAAGGTAAAAATTGGGCATATTATTATTCTAAAACAGAAGGCAGTATTATACTGCGTTTTGCTTTCAAATTATAATATGCCAAAAAGATCTCCATAGACGATGTAAAAGCATTAAAGGAATTTGCTTTTTTCAAGCGTAGTAACCGAAGTACCACCAGGAGCCGAATTATCTAAAAAAAAAAAAACGACCAAAAATTACTACACTTACGTCCGAGGTACTTTTCAGTTTACGGGAAAATCCGACCGATTTTCCGAACGGGTGATGCCCACCACCAATCAGGAACCCTTGGTGATTCTACAGAATAGACCGGGAATAATACGGGCGCGGTCACAATCACCTAAATGACGTTGAGAAAAAACAGAATCGAGAAAAATTCAAAATGGACATATTTGAATTTGATTATGTAATTAGATTATAATATGTCCGAAGATCACGAAAGACGAACGGAAAATATTAAGAAATAGTTTTCTTGTTGACCAGAGTACCACTAGAATCCGTACAACTTTAAATGACAAACAAAAATAGCTATACTTTCGCCAAAGATACTTTCCCATTTCCGCATAAGTTCGAGCGATGTTTCGAATGACCCATTACGTGTTCTTTTTATATGTGCAAAATAACGCACACAGTAGGCATCACCATTACCTAGCGAGGACGAGTATACAGACTATAGAGGACGAGATTATATCAATAAACCATAAGGATTAATTGAGGCATTTGAATAAGTGATCCTGAAATCCCTTTTTTAAACGAGTCATATACGAATACATACAAAAATGCTTTGTCGAGATTTCATCTATTTTAGATGTCGAGTTTAATAAATTTCTATGAGTATAATTTCATAATCCAGCCTCTCGGAAGCGATTAAAGCGACTTTTTAATATGTCATGTCGATTTTCGTATCAGACAAAGCAACTCTTTGTACTAATTATACTGCAGAACAAAAGTTTATGGCCAGGGAAATTATCAATTATCATTTTTGAAAATTTTTGCAAGACTAAATTCAATATTTTGATTTTCGAGAACTGCAAACAAAACTGCCAATAAAGCATCTTTAAATGTAGACGAATCGCCGAAAGTAACCCCCCCCCGTTTCGTTAAGTTGCAAAAATTGTTGATTTTGGTAGGTTCGGGGTCGGGTGTTTAAATCATCTTCTGACAATGAGTTAGCAGGGTTTTGTAGCACCTATTTTAGTCGCTATCTGCAACCTCTGCAAGAGATGGAAGAGTTGATTGACATCAGCTGGAGCAAGTTCTCTTTCCACCATTTGACAGCGAAGGATATTCAAGGGGTCAATCGATAGCAACAAGTCAGTTGATCGGGCACAACTTTTATAGCACTTATGTTTAGAAACATATTGATTGTGATATGGAGTCCAAAAATGACGGTGATTGATGTGATTTTAAATAACAGTCGACCTTTGGTGCAACAGTCTCGCAACCTATGGAGATGATGGAAGCGACCCTAAGACTGTCTGACAATGGCATATTGATGATGGATTTTTAACGTAGAGTCTAGAGATGACGTCAGAGGAGGTCCCTTCGATCTGTTTATCTTGACTATAAGACAGGGGACCACTTATAGAGTGTACCAGTAGTTTGAACATGTTCATATTGCTACTGAGTGACAGATTGGCTTTATCTCAGTCGCTCGGACACCTTACTTTCTAGTCAAACGTGTTGAAGCCAGCTCACAGAATACACTACACTCCATGTTTTCAGTTCGATCATTTGAAGCACGTCGAACAGAAGCCCCAATTGGCGCCACAAAGACCAATTGAGTTTATTTTCCGGTCGACATGTGTTCAGTTTAATCATCTGTTGGTCGTGCAAAATTCTATAAATCCCCAACGATACTGATTTACAGCTAAATTCAAAAGATTGTCGTCGGATATTTTCTGGTTGTGCAATCTTTTAAAAGGCCCTAGAAGCACTGAACCTGGACTCCAGTGATTGCAAAAATAATGTAAAACTATTGCAGAAAATGGTTAGGCACCAGAAAACACAATTTGCTTTAAATATTTTCTTTCTTTGTTTGGAATAAAACTTCCGACTAAAGATATGAAAAACAGAGGTCAGCTTTAGTCAGCCTTACTAACTTTAGTTTATTTTACATAAATACGAAATTAATTGAATAAATGACGTTATTACACATAAAAAAACATCGTGAAATTGACACTTACTGTGATCAATTCCATTCAATGTCACTCACTCAGCTCTCCTTCCATTCATTTCAAATACACAAATCGATCAAACATCGCTCCGGAATTAATAGGAACACTTTGAAATCGTTCAAATCGATCAACATTGAATTAAAACCGATCATAAAGTCTACAATTTTATTGGCTGGTGTGGATTTTGAAATGTCTTATTTGTCTACGAAGACATACAAAAAGCAAAAAATACGTATATTTAATTAAAGGGATGGATTAAATGTCGCTATTTTTTACATTTCGAACAAAACTAGTAATATTGAATTACCTCCTTTTGATGTCATTCAAACCTCGCTCCACACACTCAATCAACTTCTTCCCAAAATCATTCATCGTGTCAATTTCATTTTGGATAAGTGTTTACCACTTCATTTTCGCCGATTCATCATTTCAGGTGTAACAAAATTCGGCCACATGGAGCATATTTGAATTGCCTGTCCAAATTCCAACGGAAAAATAATCATATATCAGAAGAACATTCCAAAGACAAATCCAGGGCACATACAAAGTATCGACCCGAGACTCGCTTGGAGATCCTATCTAACCTATGCGCTAAGCATTCATTTGAATCAAAGAAAGAGGACAAAGTTAAAACACTCTCGAAACACTCATCTTAAATTAAATCAAATGACTTATCTAAATTGGTAGTGAATTACACATCTAAAGAACACACGGAACATCCATCTAGACTAAAAATGAAGAGCTCATTTTAAGTACAAACCAAACGCCCACCTAGATTTAAAAAAAAGAACAACCATCTAGATTTGAAATAAAGAAAACTCACACGAAACAGCCAAAAACGGGTCTTTCGAAACATATTTTAAATGCACAAATTTTAATAGGACGCGTAATTGTTTTAAGAGTGATTTGATCATGAAATAGACTCATTTGTCACGTATTGTGGCTTTGTTACTCACATTTACAAATTTACAAAAGTGATTCCAAAGAAGTGCATTTCATGAAGAAACCTCATTGCTTATAATAACGTTTCTACGAAACGAAATAGAGCCGATTGCATGCTTTCTAAAATTGGGTAAATTAAATCTAAATTCGGGAATTAATGTACAGTGTTATTCAATTTTAGTTTCCTACGTCCATGAAATCAATGGAAACTTTCCTCGTATCTTATAAGCATTGCCAACATTTACGAACCAGTCGCATTGGAAATTACATATTGAAATTTTTACGTGGTGTCTGAGATGACACCAAAAAAGCGGTGGTATCACCCTCATTATACTTTTCAGAAGGGTACGACGGAAAGAGAATAGACACGTATCAGTAAAGGGGACGTCTGCTGACGGAACTTAAGCAAGAAATCCACAGGAAAACGATCAACGAAAACCTGCTGGGGAGACGTTTCTATTGAAAGGGAGTCCCGTTCTTCAGCGGATTAATAGAGATTATCCACTTAGGTGGACTTCGGACATTGGATGTCTGACTTCGGACTTAGAGGGGCGTCTCAAAATGAAAGAAACAATATTCGTAAATAAATCATTATTGCATAAAAAAATTACGTATCTGATCATATTTTCAAGTGCGATTCGCTTGTATTGAGGTACAAAAACTTGTAAAATTTCGGACGCCGCTTTCAACATTCTTTCAGTTATATCGCGACGGCTAGAGCAACAACAATGGATTCCTGGTATTTCTCACACTAGTACCACCATTTAATCGTTTCCCAGCCTCCAGCTGCTATTCCACATAGGTCTACGATTAATGATTAATGGAAGACAAATAGTCGAAAAGAATGAGTGTCGCCGTCGTGGATCGAACCCGGAACCTCTAGATTGACAGTCCGACGCGTTACCAACTGCCCTCTGAGTGCGGCCTACTTTCAATGAGGATATAATGCACTAGATAATGATCTTAATGTTATCGTCAGTCTACTGAAACGATCATATTTTTTAAAAGAAAATCGTTCAAGCCAAATCGTGGTATCATCGGCGTTGCTTGCGTGTTCAATCCGTCATGTGTCAAGATTTTTTTTAAAACATTTAATGGTATCTCTGAAGGCAAAAGTTTAAACTTCTAATAAATATTGACTGTCTAAAGAACAGCTCTTAATTTTAATTTGGATATATTCTTGACTTACTTTTGTAACAAATGCTTACCTTTCCTTTATCTGGGATTTTTCAGCAATCGTTCTTTAAAAGGATAGAAAAAAGAAGGAATTTAGTCAGCATTGATTGTGAAAATAAATAATGAGAATCAAGTGGAAACCCAATATAGCATCGTGCGAGAATAACGTAGTTCTGTTTTGCTTTTCAGTGGTTTATCAAGAAATAAAGGTCGATACAAAATTGAAAATCCCGACCCCAAACCAGGAAAGTTTTAAAAGATATCATCTGCTTCGCTCATTTCACTATATTTGAAGTTATTAGATCACAGACAATTAAACAAATCTAAATGCCTTAGTGATGACGTCGCATTGTAATCACCCGCAAACTGACGCGTTTTGTCATTTTGTCTAATCATTTAATCATTTTAATCAAAGAAATAGAGTAATCGTTTGTTTTTCAGGTAGGATAGAAAAATGCTTCATTGCGTGACAAGCAAAAGATATAAATTCACTCGTCGCTCCCCCCGCTTTTAAAAATCTATCTTTTGTTGTTCAACCAATGAAAATTAGATCGGACATAAAAAAGGTTTTTCCTCTATGTTGTTCGATTTTTGATGCGTCGGCCGGACGTCGGCATTTTACGACAAAGAATGAAATAGCTGACGTGACGACGTCTTCTTACTTGACCAGCGATAATGCACAAATTATGATGAGGCAGATATTGAATATCGGTTTAAAGAAGCGAGCCACCGATACGCCGGCGAGGCGTCGTTAATTTTGACGGAAGTCCAATGTCAAAACCTAAAAAAGTACGTCTGCGATGGAACAAAATCGACAGGTCCAAGGCAGATGACCGACTGTAGCACGGCCGCTCGCCAGCGGTTAGTGGTCGTTACAGTTTGGATACCCAGTCGTGTCCCTTGGCAAATCTACTATGATTTCGGAAAAGTTTAAGTAATGATACGATTTTTCGGCACCCACGATGCTTAAAGACTTGTCGGTAGATTTTATAAAGTAGACTAAGTTCATCAACGCCTCGCCGATCTAGCAAAATCACGTTAGCGATATTGAATTGGCTGATACACCGATGATTCGCAGGCCAGTCGCAGACTCTATCCCCGAAAACATCGTCGAATCGATTTGGTGACACTATCTTTTACATTTGGTCCATCCGTTAAAAAGAAATAGTAAGAGAAGAACAAAATATGTCAATCTCAGTCTATGCTGATTCGCAGGTTGGCTTACATTGGAACGTGTTTTCGTTGAAGATATTTTCTGAATGTAGAAATAATCGTTCTCTTTTGCCGTAAATCCATTCGGACATGCCACTTTTAAGCTGACTTCTGCTGTATCCAATTTCTTGTTCAAGAATTTGTTCGAGATGCAAAGACGTTTCCGAACGTTTTGAAATTGCTACCCGCCTTGTGCATTAGTGTATGTGCTCAAAGTGTAACATTTTTCGAACATTTCTAGAACGTTTACATCTAGTAATATTACGCGTCCTTAACATGATAAAATCATAGTACTTTATTGTGAAAAATCGGCGAAAAATCCATACATGAAATACATATACATATACATGTTCTTATATTAGTAAAGGGTTGCAGGTATAAGTTGTTTGTGTATTTTGAGACATCCCCTGATATTTTAGTAAGTCAGATGTCCGATCTCGGAGTTCACCTAAGTGGATAATGTCTAATAAAAGGGTACTTTCTCATTACGTTGATGTCTCTTCCAACCGAGGTGCGGATATTAATATTATCAAAATAAAGTTGGAAAAAAATAAATCTTGTGCCCTACAGTGATATTGTAATTCGTACAGGTTGATACGATTCGGCGTCGGGGACAGATGAAGAAACTGAAGAATCAGACTTCTTAAATACTGCAAACTATATCAAATCGGTATCTCCTGACAATAAAATCTACATATCGAAAATAACCCTAAGAATAGACGCTGGTGTATCAGAAATGAATAGTTATTTAAATTTTCTGTGTCGCGTTCATAATTTAACATGTAGTCTAACCAGCCAACAACTCGGGCTTAATATGCCTCTATACTGGGGGAATCTGGTAAAATTGTCTGATTGTCTGAATGAGTACGTTCCCATTCTGAAGCAACTTTGGGAAAAACGGCTTCTCCAGTGTGTTGTTATTATTGTGGTAAAGATGGTCATAAAGTTGAAGATAGTAGGAAAATATCAAAACAAAAGGGTATCAATTAGATTGAGTAACAATGGCTAATCATTTTACCCGCAGAATCTAGACGTGTTTATGCCTGTAAACCAAAGGCTTTCACAAAAAGATGATGATTTTTTCAAGATATAGTCACATAACTCACCTTAATGACCTAAACTCAATTATCTTTCAAATAGAAAAAGCTTTGAGCACAAACAGTGGTCCAAATTTACTAAAAAGCATGGGCTTAGTCAAATTTCTCAACCATCTTCCACTTTTCTAGACCATATCTGCAAAAATCGGATTGACACGGTTACAGAAGTTCTCGTATCCTCGCTGTCACTCAGTGATCATCTCCCGATTTGCATGAGGCGAAAAATTATAAATAAATCTCTTAAAGGAAAAAGTTTGTTCCTATGACAAATCGAAGTTTTTGAAGGATTTATGTGCTTTACCAATGCATCTTTTTGAAATGAACATGGCCCAGACCAAGCTCTAACAACGTTTTATAAAAGAACTTAAAATGTTTTATCTGAGCACACCCGACAAGTGCAAACGTATTGAAATCAAATCTCTACATAAATGGATAAATACTGAGGTAAAGCAAGCTTTTACCGTGACCTTTGTAGCTCACCTGAGCACGAAGTGCTCATGTGAGCTATTGTGATCACCTTTCATCCGGCGTCCGTCCGTCGGTCGTCGGTCGTCCGGTCGTCGGTCGTCGTCCGTCGTCCGGCGTCCGTCAACAATTTCTTTAAACGACATCTCCTCCTAAACTACTTGGCCAATTTACACCAAATTTTACAGAAATGTTGCTTAGGTGGTCCCCTTCAAAAATAGCTAAAAGAATTGAAATCCATGAAAAACTCTGGTTGCTATGGCAACAAACAGTGAAATTTTAAGAAAATCTTTAAAATTCTTCTTCTTCTCAACAAGTAGTCCTACAGACTTAAAACTTGGCATGGATGATCAGTTCATAGACCTGAATTAAAATAGCTAAAATCATATCTTTTGGGCCACCAGGTGCAGAGCACCAGGGGGGGGGGGGTATTACTTTGGGTAAATTTTGTAATCTTTAATCTTCTTCTTCTTTGGAACCAGGAGCCCTACAGACTTGAAAATTGGCATGGATGATCAGCTCATAGACCTGAATAAAAATAGCTAAAACTATATCTGTTGGGCTGCCAGGTGCGGAGCACCAGGGGGGAGGGGGTAGTACTTTTGTGAACATTTTGTAATCTTTAACCTTCTTCTTCTGATGAACTAGGAGCCTGACAGATTTGAATATTGGCATGGATGATCAGCATATGGACCTTTATAAAAATAGCTAGAACCATGACTGTAGATTCACCAGGTGCGGAGCACCAGGGGGGAGAGGGTAGTACTTTTGTGAAAATTTTGTAATCTTTAACCTTCTTCTTCTTCTGAACCACAAGCCCTACAGATTTGAAAATTGGCATGAAGGATCAGCCCATAGACGTTAATAAAAATAGCTAAAATCATTACTGTAATGCCACCAGGGGCGGAGCACCAGGGGGGAGAGGGTAGTACTTTTGTGAAAATTTTATAACTTTAACCTTCATCTTCTAATGAACCAGGAGCCCTACAGACTTCAATATTGGCATGGATGATAAGCATATGGATCTTAAATAAAATAGCTAAAAGCATGAATGTAGGGCCACCAGATACGGAGCATTAGGGGGGAGGGCGTAGTACTTTGGATCAATTTTGAAATCTTTAACCTTATTCTTCTCCTGGATCAGGAATCCTACAGACTTGAAAATTGTAATGGGTGATCAATATATTGACATTAATAAAAATAGCTAAAATCATGACTGTAGGGTCACCAGGTGCTGAGTGTCTTGGGGAGGGGGTAGTACTTTGGATCATTTTTGTAATCTTTAAACTTCTTCTAATGAACCAGGAGTCTTACAGAATTGAATATTTGTATGAATAATCAGCATATGGACATTAATTGTATTACATGTAGCTAAAATCATGACTGTAGATTCACCAGGTGCAGAGCATCTTGGGGGAGGGGGAATGCTTTGTTGAGAATTTTGAATCCCTACAGCCTTTATATTTGACATGGATTGATCAACTCATTAAAGAAAACTTTGAAAGTCTCAGACTCAGCCTGTATATCTGGCATAGATTAGCTGATCACAGACCTTTTATGAAAAAAGCTTAAATAAATAATGACCAGGGGAGGAGCAGAGGGGGGGGGGAGGGGAGGATTATTTCAAATGTTATCTGATTGAATAAGTGAAAATCTCTTTTTCTGTGGTTGCATGGACATACCTAGGTAATGAAGCTTTTTTCTCAGGTGAGCGACCCAGGGCCAACGGCCCTCTTGTTTAATAAATTCCATGATTGGGATAATTACAAACGCATGAGAAATAAAGTGGTGCATCTTATTTGTAAAAACAAAAAGAATTTCTACAATATTGCCGTAAATATAGGCACGAGAAGTAAAGATATTTGTGATATTTGGAACAATCTTAAAAAGATACAAAACCACGACGATGTAGATTCGTTCTCCTTCCAGTTACCATCGGAAATGATTTTTGACGGTAAACATGTAGATAAAACACAAAATACCTTATGTTATTTCAATGGCCATTTCATTAACATAGCAAACGTAACAAAATCTTATGAAAATATATCTTCTTTCTTACACACACATTAAAATAAATCATATTGAAAGACCAAGCTTTTGACATAGACTATACCGCACCTTTAGAGGTTTGCCAAATTATAAGGAATCTTGATAAAAATAAATCTTCTGTCTTACCAATAACTTCTATAATTAACAACAGCATTTCAAAAGGAAATATTCTCAAATGGAATAAAAGAAGCATGTGTTCTTCCATTATACAAAGGTGCAGAATAAAAGATCCTAATAATTATCGTCCAATCATTATTGGGGACTCAATAAAAAAATTTGAACATCATTCGTAAAAAAGGTGGTTTGATTCCTGGATAAAAATGATGTATAAGGGAATCACCAGACAGGGTGACAGGGTTAAGAGAAAATAAACTCTTGTCAATCAGCCCTCTTCTGCGAATTGATGACTGATCAAAAGAAATTAATTCTGGAAATATTTTTGCTCAGTTTTCGTTGATTTGAATAAGGCGTTAGATTAAGTAGATCATAAGATTTGTTGAAGCCCAGATTAAATAATTTTGCAGAGAAATCTTTTTTTAATCACATTTGTCTAGCAGTAAATAATACATGTGATATGATAATACCTGCTTATCTACAAAAGCCGTATCTTGTGGTGTCCAACAGGGCTCTATTTTAGGGCCTTTCTTGTTTTTAATCTACATTAATGATACGACTGCATGTTGATGCTTCAAATTTAGACTTTTATGCAGATGACTCGACACTATATCCGGACACAACCTTAATTGAATAAAATGGAGTTTATTAAAACGTTTTGATTCTTTACTCAATTGGTGTTCAATTAACAATATGCTTGTAAGTTCTAATAAAACAAAATTATTATCATTTATATCACTTATATCAAGTTTCTTAAGACTCCATTTACATTTAAAAACATCGTGAAATTGACACTCATTCCTATCAAAATCGCTATTATCGTTTACTCAGCGCTACATTCATTCATTCCAAACACTCACTCAAATCGATCAAAACCCTCCAAGCTCATAAGAAAACATTCCGAAATACTTTAAAACGATCAGCATTTCATTCAAACCGATCAAAATATTCTATGATTTTATTGGCTGACGTAGATTTTAAAGTTTTCGAAATGGTCCGCGAAGACACACAAACAAAAAAGTTCGTACGTTTTATTAAAGGGAGGTTACAAATAACGCTAATTTTGTTCGTGCTGAACGAAATTTGCGACATTGGATTATCTCCCTTTAATTTCACTCAAAACTCACTCCACAAACTCATTCATTTTCGTTCAAAATCATTTTGACATCATTCGTCTTGTAAATTTCACGATATTCTTTACTGAAGCAGGGCTTTTTCGATTTACTTCGTCTGGTAACGATATATATTTGTACCGTATATGTGTATAGAAAACGACCATCAACAGCGTTGGAGCTCTGAACACTTCGACACAATTTTTCTTAACGGCTATTCTGACTTTTTTCCATTCCAATGTCCCTATTTGGTCAACCGCTTGAAAACTGCGTCGAGGTAATTGAAAAATCCGCGGAACTATTACACCCGAACACAATCTATATTAATTTTCAGATACCAGAAAAATACGTTTTACTCAAAATGAAAATAAGCCGGTGAAATTTTGTAACTGATGAAGTAAGAATTTATGACGTGGGTTGTCGCCCCTTGTATGCAATGTGTAGGCAATAACGATATTTAAGCATGATGGTGACTTTTGCAAAGGTGACAATCTACTTACGTCATCTAATGCATAATCTCGATAGTATCTTGCCATTGAAAACCCGAGATTTTCAATTATAATTTCAAAAATTTCATTTTCATTTTTTTATTTAAATTTCATAAATAACTAGTCCATCTAGATCTTGAACCTTCCTTTGCGAGCACAAGGTAAGTCAAGATGTAATATTTCTTGGATTTTCAGTTACTTTTACACAATTTTCGAACGGGTTGGCCAGAGAGATAGGATCGATAGAAGTTGAACAGTCGTGATATATATAATACTTACTTAGTGAATTATATGAAAAGAAATATCTAACAAGGTTGCCGAGACAATTATCTATTCTCACAACCGAGTTAGATAGTTTTGTCATACAATACTCTTACGTGTATATTATAACGGGTAAATGTTCAGGGGCCTGTTTTACTAAACATCTTACGATCATTTTTTGCGTAAGTCGAAATTAAAGTTGCTTCTACAGTAGTACCTAAACATGGAATTCTGCCATGCATTATCTCAATGGAATCGTCTCCTTCAGACGATTCCAATGAGATATTGCAAGACAGAATCTAGCGATGAATAAAAACATCAGGTACGATTTGTGATTTTGATTTACGATCAATTTTGTCGTAAGAAGTTTAGTAAAACGGGCCCCAGGACCGGGATAGGAACGTAAGCCTACCCGATTCCCTGGTATTCGAGTACTCGTCCCATCTCTATCAGCGATGCGCTTATTTTCAAAGTCAAGTAGGGATGTTCACTGGTCCTTTTGACGATAAAAGACCACCAAGCATTTCAACCAAAATATCACTATAAATGGGTGATTAACTACATCTTAAATTAGTTATAAAGAGGTGCGAGATTTTTTATGTCAAATGACGTCATTCACTTCTTTCTGGAAATTGTTATAATGCAAGATAGGGCTTTGTTGAAAGCTTATAACATTTAGGAACATCGTGAAACGGACAAGGTGAATGACTTTTATTTGATTTATCTTATACACACCTGGATTAGAATGTGGCCATATCCTGTCCCGATTCATTTGGACTGTCCGAGCTCATCCTATTTTACATAAAAATTTAAGAGAAAATCTTCTTTTAGGCCAGAATGCAGATAGCTTTATTTATTTATTGTTTGAAGCATTATGTAGTAAACTTTTCCAGGTTTGTAATTTTATCATGAATGACCCTGTGGTTATATTTGAGCTCCGCCTGGGGAAGGGGGGGGGGGCTTTATTGAATTTAAACACACAAGGTTTTTTTTAAATAATGTCAACTGAATTGCGATAAAATCTACGCATCGAGTTTTAAAATTTATTGCAATAAGGGTCTTGTATACCAAACGAGTTTGCATACCTTCGGAATGTTCTTCATTTACGCTATAGAAATACGATCTTTGCGTCAAATTTCAAATAACAATGATTTCAAATGATTTACACAATCCGATGCAGAACCAGGCTTTGTTTCTCTTTTTGACTAACAAACAGCAATTATTTAGGCATATTTTTGTTAAATATCATATATGAAAAAAATGTTATTGCATTTCTAAATTTTATTGAAAATCTTGTTGTGCACTGACTGCCACAACGTTTTTGTCTTCGCAATGAGTTAATTAGAATTATTGCAAAACTCGTTTTTATTGCAACTCGTCGTTACAGGGATTTCATTTTGATCCCTATTAAAAGATGTATAGTGTATATGAATGAAAAGTTTAATCCTTTGAAAAGTTAACACCAGTACCAGGCTCGCGTTAGACCTAAAGCAACAATATCTTAAGGCCAGCTAGGTTTAGATCTATTCAGGCAAGCTAGTCTAGGTTTAGAAATTTTAGTTTACGTTTATGTATGTTCAGGCTTGCTAACTGAGGTTTATAAATAATAATGCCAGCTCGTCCAGGTTAGGTAAGGATGTATTAAGGCTAGATAGTCGAAGTTTAGAGTTGTTAATGCTAGTCTTGTTTCGGGCCTGCTCAGGTTACCTAGTCGAAGCCTAGATTTGTTTCGGCGAGCTAGTCAAATTGAAGGAGTCTTCAGACCAGGTAACTCAGATTTAGGGTTGTAAAGGCTAGCTCTCCATAGTTTAGGCATAGTAAGGCCGGCCTCTTGACGATACCTCATCACTGCTTCTGATAAGAATAACAGACCAGCATCAGACCTCGAGCGACGGGGGCCTTTCGTACTGCATCTGTAACAAAAACAAATCTAAACCATTGGAAGATGACGTAATCGTGGAAACTATAGCATTTTTTCCAAGCGGTAGGTACGACAAATTGATCGTCAAAATGACGATTCGTGTAATACAATTAACTTAGTAAAATATTTAAATGAAATTTCTGCCATCATAAAATATAAGATGTAGAAGAAAGTGTGATGTGTGCTACATTCATCTGATATTGGTTACAAGTTTTTTGTTTTTTTTTTTTTTTTTTCTTTCGAATCGTTTCAGTGAAAACAATAAATATTGCATAAGTTCAAAGGGTTGTTCACCAAAATATAATGATTCTAAGATTTTAATGTTGTAACGTAATGTAACACGATAAAGTTGCCTCTCTAGGAGAGCTTACTTGCTTATAAGATACTCGAAAGAAATCAAACTATATTGAAAACATGGTCCATGAAATCCCCCTGAGAAGGAGCAAAACCGTCCCTGTCCATTGCCTTTGCTTGTACAAAAATATTATTCATATCCCTATGAAATCAAATAGTCAAACAAAGTAAAAAGGGTTTCGAAGACATACCTTTATGAAAATATAAAAAATGTTATATTTAAAGTAGCCCTTGTATGACACTTTCAACAATTTAATGTTTGCATCAAGAACACCGTCCTTGGATGCCATGCTCAGCTGCAGGTGCTGGAAAATGCAAAAGATCTAAGTCGAAAAAGAAGCATAGCTCATGCAAAAATGCTTGCAGAGAAACTACCCTTGATAGCTCGGAAAGCTCTCGTGATGGTGAACACACATGCCAAGTTGCAAACGACTACGCCAACAGCAGTGACAACGCGAACGACGCTAATGTGATCACAATACCTCTGTGTTTTGTTTCGTTTTGTTTTGATGTTTTTTTGTTGTTGGTTTTTTTTTTGTTTTTTTTGTTTTTTTTGTTTTTTTTTTTTCAAAAACAGCCGAGCTAAAAAGTGAAGACTTTCGATGAGACTGTGCATTCGCTCAATCTATATTGAATCATCACTTTGTGCTTTGTAGATATACACAGATCAGTAGCTTCTTAAGTCGAGCGGCAAATGTTTCATGTCTTTTGAACGGTTATTCAGCGGGTTCAATGTCTTTGCATCACTCCCGAATAAAACCGTTAAAAATGTCAGGCACTCAAAAGTGTATAATATACCTTACCCGCACATAAAGGCCGAAATCGGCACACAATTGCCCGGTTTGTGAGTTCTCTCTGATGTACATTCCATGAACGCGTCGCAAGGCAAGGGACATCTTTCGGCATTTACACTCTTGTCATCACCAATTATACAGGATGTAAACAGGGCGACCACAAAATGCTTATATTCCATTCTGCAAAACGTCGAAGTAACGAATACAATGTTCCATGCACAGTTAGTCACAATCGGGAACCCTCGGCGATTGTACGGAATAGACCTCGGGAATAATACGGGCGCAGCCATGAAAGCGCGTCATTCGCACGTGGGTTTATATGACGTCACAAACATAACTGAGGATGACGTTGCGAAAAATAAAGTCAACGTAAGGTTAAAATTGGACGTGTTATGATTTGAAAAAAAAAAAAAACAGTGGCTTACTGCGTTTTGATTTTAAATTATAAAATGCTAAAGTGATCTTCACAGACGCTTGGAAAACTTTAAAGATATATACTATTCTTCAAGCGTATTTATAAACCGAATTACCACCAGGAACCGAATTACCGAAAAATGACCAAAAATTACTACGATTACGTCCGAGGTACTTTCCAGTTTACGGAAAAGTCCGAGCGATGTTCCGAATGAGGTAGTCATAGATTAGCAATGTTATCCGGTCCAGGTTTGGCGAATTTTAGCACGAGGAGGCTTTGCCGTTGTATGTTTATTTCTCAAAGTCGAATTCGATGTATACCACGGCCGTAATTAAACAAATAGAGGATAATCGTTTGTTTCAGTGTAAGATCGATTTATATTTCATTGAGTGAACAACAAAAGCTATATTTTCACGAGTGGCAGAGCCACGAGTGAAAATAAAGCTTTTGTTGTTCACGAAATGAAATATCAATCGATCTTACTCGAAAAACAAACGATTATTCTATTTCTTTAATGCAAAAATGAGACAAAATGTGAAATTTCTAGGACATATTTTCGTTTAGCGCGTCATTTTGCACGTGATTGCTATGCAACGTTCATTGTTACGTCACTTATTTCGCCCCGCATATAGGACGTCAGATAGGGTGAAATGTACAAAAGCAGGGTATAAAATTTTGATAATTTCACTGCTTTTGCGGTGAGATTATCAAGTGATAATCAACCGTTATTTCTCGATAAACCACCGAAAAGAATTAAAGAAAAGACAGTTATTTAGTCAAAACTTTGGAGTATGATAAAATTACCTGTGTCTCGGGTGGCATCATTTTTCCAGCCGGTAATAGATTGTCATATACCCCGGTAAAAACCGTATAGCCACAACATCATGCCATAAGTGTGTGTGGGGGGTTGCTTTATTTACATTTAAAATTTCTCTTTTCTTAACGATTGCACTATATCACTCTTGAATGCCATGAGAAAGGTTCACCATCGGTACTTTCAGTGCTTTGATTTTTTTATATTTTCGTACAAAGAATGCAATATCGATAATTACTGCCCACATTGGGCAAAAAACTTTTAGCCTTCATTGACTTGTCTCAGTTATAATTTAAGCATAATAGTAACATATAATACTTACTTGTTTGTTTAAATCCTTGAGCTTAACTTAATTTATGATAAATCCTATGAGAAAGAAACTTGAAATCTGATATGAAGACCTCTTCAAATCTTGAAGTTTGATCCATCGTACGATATTGGACAGTCCTAGGTAACACTTAAGCAAACAAATAAAAAGAAAACATGAGATGTAACTTATTTATTGGTATATTGATTTATACATATATTTATGGCACTTATCAATTAAATAAATAATAGGTTATTTTATTTACTTGTTTATACTTTTATTTACTCACTCACCCACTCATTCACTTAGTGTTTCACTAACTCACTTATCTTGTTACTCACTAACTTTCTCACTTACTCACCCACTTACTTTACCTGCTTACTCCAACGCATACTTTCTTACTGTCTTACTTACACACTTTTTGACTCATTGTCTTACTTATTAACTCTTTTTCTCACTTGCTGGCTTACTCACTTACTCATTTATTTATTCTTTTATTTATTTATTTATTTATCTTTTATTTATATATATATATATATATATATATATATATATATATATATATATATATATATATATATATATATATATATATATATATATATATATATATATATATATATATATATATATATTTATCGTAAAAGCGAAAAAAATCACAAATACGTATAAATACGGGGAGAAAAAACAGAGAAGATATCGTAATTTGCCTTCTATATGGTTGTATTTGTTTAGTTTACAAGTTTTATAGAGAATAAATATAATATAATTCTACCGGTTTCACCATTAAATGGATCATCAGAGGTGCGTTTTTTACATTAAGATGAAAATTTCCGCTAAGTAAGATTTTTAAGATGTTCTATGAAACGGCAATCTCTTAAGAATGAAAACGTTCGACGTTGCTATTGGATTCTATCATGGCGTCGAGAGACATTATTAGAGCCGTAATCGGCGATATAATTTCAGATGATGACGAAATTTTTGTTCTAGATACTATAATTAAACAAGCCAATGCTATCTCAACTATTGAAGGCCCGTCAACTAGACAAAAAAGAGCGAAGACGGTAGATTTCGTTGAAAAAACTGTGTGGTCGTACACTGCCACACAGTTTAAGGAACATTTCAGAATGCTTCCTGCAGTGTTTGAGGTACCCCCCCCCCCTCCAGATGATTTTTGTACAAAAATTTTAGTCCACACGAATTTACCGATGACGTCTATTTCATTATTTCCGTTTCCTATTTTTTACAGAGCCATCACTGACTAGTTTCAAACGGGTAGTATTTGTATTCAATTCTTTTCAGCATTCCACTCCATGGCGGATTCAGAGGGGGTCTGGAGAGTCGAACACCCACCCATAGAAAAAAAAATTGCTTTTTGATGAAGAAAATGCTGGTATCCAGCATTTTCTTCATTAAAAACAATGTTTTCTACCCTATGATATAATTTTCATGCAGAATTCCATTTAACCTATCTTTTCATGACATATTCCTGTATAAACAGAGTATTTGCAGACAGTATTGACTAAGATCGGTCTGCACAGTTGTGCAGCCTGGTTTTAGAATCCACTGTCCACCTTGTTCTTGATTTTCTGTTAAACAATCTTATGGCGGTTCACAGTCAACTCGGCCTGTGAATAACTCGGCCCGTCAACTCGGCCAGTTAACTCGGCCCGTCAACTCGGCCTGTTTATATAGTGTTGTGACTTTTAAAACCACTTCCGTCACATCCACTGGAGTGTGACAAAGGGCGGGAAAATGCACGAAAACCACGTGCACCAGTCTCTTCTAGCCATGATGTGAACCAATAAAGACGTGTTTTGAGTTGCTCTGCGGAGAACCAAAAGGTAAGTATTACCTTCTTACTTGTTTTTAACATAACCTGTTTTTATCATTGCACATGCATTGTGCCATGTGTGTTGTGTGTTTAAAAAAACACAACATTGGCGCTGCCTGAGCGGCTTGTGCGGAGCATTTAGCTGCAATTGGGTGGGAATTGGACTTTGTTTATCGGCCGATAATTGGCTTGACGTGTCGCCTTTATCGGAGGTTACAAAGTGTGTTCCCGTTTAGCCATGCAGCAATTATCACTGCTATTTACAATGCAATTGCTTGATAATTCAAGCAAGTTGCATCATGTTTACTACAATATACAATTCGGCTTTATTTACCCCGGAAAGTTAATGATGTATTGACCGGGCCTAGCAGGTACCCGCTGCCAAATTTCCCTGTTCATATTTATTTCTTCTTTAATTAAGATAATATTTATTTGTCTGATAATTCCATCAATAAAGATAACTTTGGAGTGTCAGTGCACATTTAAAATATTGATAAATTAATTAGGAGAATTTAAAATCATGAAATTGGGTCAACTAAGTCAGCAGGTGCTTGTTTCCGGTCGGCCATCTTTGAATTCGTTATTTCTCTCTTTGGCAATCCCTCTATCTTATCATTCGTGATTTGTTGATTAATCAAGTTAATTGACATGGTAAGATTGAAAATTCAATAAATTTTCATTTAAAACTATTGAAAGTTAATTTCCGTAGGGCAATTCTTTTGTCTGTTTTCAAGAAGAGCAATTTCATTTAATTTTTTTGGTGTGGTGGAAGGAACTGAACATTGAATTAGTCTGTTGCAATTATATCCCTTCTTCATGGCAATATTATGCCTTGTGTGATAGATTTCACACAGATTTCATTTGTCAGGATGCTATAAACCTGACAGGGTGAAAGTTTCACATTATCCTACATGATAACCGTGAGGTCATTCATTTAGTTTGACATTGCAATATTCATAAGTTGATTTCATAAATGACTGATTGTTTTCCTGTACATGTGACTACATTATCCATGCTACATGAATTAGTCATTCATTTCAGCTTACAAGTTGCAATGACTTGTTAATCACATTCTTGCATATATGATAGTTGGAGACTGGCAATCTCTTACACTTTATTCATATGTCAGAGGATTAATATTTTCATTCACCTACTTTAATAAATACCAATTAAATTCTAGCATATGTGATTGGTTGAGTTTTAGAATAAAGCTTTTGCCCTTACGCATACATCTAGGGTTAAATCTTTTCATTATATTCTATAGTGATACTCATATTCTTGTGGATATGATTGTCAGAGTCTAAAAGCTTTAAACATCTTCTGCAAACTTTAAGAATTCTATAATTTCTTTTCAAAGTAAATATTTCTGACCTAAACTGATAAGTGGACAAATACGTTAACACTTACCATATTCTGTAATGTAGCATAAGATTGTCATGTATAATAAGAATGGATATTTATTCATTTATTTACAGGCTTACTTTAATAACAAACCTTTCCATTACCATTGCATTTGAAGGACAGTTACAGTGAGTTACCTGACTTCAAAATCATTCATTTGTCATCATCATTCTGTGAAATAACCCTAGAACATAGTAAGTTATTTCATATTCTATTCCAGTCCCTGGAATTATATAATTACACCCCTACTTTCCAACTATGGCCACAAATGGAGACGGCTCCCCTGACCAGGGGGTTGGTTTTGCAAATCCTTCTGTAATAGAAGGGTGTGTAGACTCTGGTTCTAGGGTTAGTGGAGCTGGTACACCTGGTTCTGAGGGTTCCTGTATTAAAAACAGGGAACCATTGAACATTAATACCTGTTCAATGCGAGAATTATTGAATGTTCGCAAGGTTGCCAGGGCAACAGCAGTAAAAATTATTCAAATGAGACAGGAAAGACCCATTACTCCTGAAATATTATATTCAATTAACAGTAGAGTGAATCCAAACAAGTTCACATTTGACTATGCACTGCAGAAGGCTAATTCTCCTTTGAATATGAAACAGGTGGTTGATAGTGGAAATATGAGAATATTGGGCGAAGTGAAAGGGGAAAAATTAATCAACCCTGATTCCTCACAGATGGATCAGGGTGTTGTCCAGTCCATAGTTCCTAATCATTTCCAGCCATCTGGAAATGAAACAGTGCTCTTATCTGGCGTAATAAGCAATAAGCAAGATTTCCCTTCATGTGAAAATCCATCAGATGTAGCGTCAGAAGATGTAACTGCAAAACATGTAGCAGCACTGGAACAGAACTCGCCCAATGACACGTCTTTGCCACATTTCCATTTGCATGGAAATAAGACGCGTATTGCCTCACCCTCAGCTGCTTTAGAACAAATAAACTCAAATCCGACTTCAGAAAATCATGAGAATCATTTGTCACAATTTACTAATTCAAAATTTCTTCAGTTACCATCTGAATCCCGGCAGTTACCATCTGAATCCCGGCCTGCTGAATCAAAATTACATCAAGTGAAATCTAGTCAACCAACAGAAAGTCTCAATAATCAGTTACTGTCATCACGTCTTCTTCTTTTACCATCAGAATTAAAGATGGGTGAAAAATTTATCTTTAAGACCTATCTGGCTTCTATCACTCGACTTAAGGTTAGTGTGATTGCAAATGCAGCAAATACATTACTAGAGCATGATGGGGGTGTGGCATATACTATTTCACGAGGGGCAGGGAAAACCCTAGACCGTCAATGTCGTGAAATTGTTAAGCAAACTGGACCGATCCCTGTGACCAGGAATTATGAGACATGTGCTGGTAAACTAAACTATAAGTCGGTCATACATGCTGTAGGACCTCAATGGAAGGACTACAAAGATAAAGTCAGATGCATGTATGATTTGTATGCTACATTAATGAACATATTTGAGAGATGTGAGGTGAGGGGTTATAATAGTATAGGTATTCCTGCAATAAGTTCTGGCACCTATGGGGTACCTAAACCTCTTTGCGCTGACATGTATGTTAAAGCTGCAGCAGATTATAGTCAAAAAGGCAGCCCATTTCTGCAAGAGGTACACCTTATAGATACCGACCCTGAAGTCATTCACTTTGTACAAATATCTATCTGTAAATGGCAACAAGATCCATGCCTACTCGAACCTGAGAACTGTGTTCCTGAATATCTTCATTTTGATGAACAAGATCAAATTATCTCTAAAGAACCAACTGAGATTGGCAGTCAAACATCAAACAAACCTAGGGCTATAACTAAATTTTTTGGAAATAGACAAAACCCACACCCATTGTCTCAAAATTCTAATGAATGGCATGATATGGATCAAGGATCATGTCAATCCAGTGACTTCAATTCTAATTCACTTCCATCGCCATACCTAAATTTCCAGGAAACTGGAAATGCTAATGATCAAAATCAATCAGATTCTATCATGATATACAATCTTTTCCAGGCAACTGGAAATGAAGACCCATTAGCATACAAAACGGCTTGTAAGAAGCAAAATCAATATTCAAGTAGTGATGCCAATTTCCAGGCAACTGGAAATAGTGATAAACACCAGCATATTTCAGTTGATGTCAATTTCCAGACAACTGGAAATGGTCAACCCCAACAAAATAAACTTTTCCAGGCAACTGGAAATGATAAAAATCCATTAGAAAATCCAGGCTTCCAGGAAACTGGGAGACCACATCACCAATATCTTAATTTCCAGGCAACTGGAAATAATAATTATGAAACACAAAATACACCAAAGTATTATAGGAATCAAGCTTTTGGAAATTCATCAGGAAGCATGTACTGTGTTACAAAAACTAAAAATTCAAAAATGTCTTCTTCATATAGTAAGATGAATGATAATCAAACTTCTTTGAATATGCCCATTAACATAAAACCAGTGGAAGACTTGAATAGAAACCTTATAAATCCTCATAATATTGAGAAATGCTCCAGCTTGCCTGTAAATAAGATCAACTTTCAAAAACTGAGTACTAATTCTAAAATGCAATTGTCCAAAGAAAATCAACAACAAACCTTAAAACATACATCAGTGAGTCAGTCTTTCAATGATGGAAACATGAATAAAGGCCTGTCCTACATCTGGGATGGAACTCAGCATGTCCAAGTTAGGATGGACTTGCATTCCCTAAACAAAATGATTGATTCCTATAATAAGATTCAAGGTGATGAACGGTTCCAATCTGTTAAAGAGGAACCTGAAGCGTCCCATGACGTTCCAGCATATAGATCTGGAACCAATAGAAGAAAGTCTGAATTTCCAGCTCAGCGGGAAACTCGGCTTTCTGAAGTGTCTTACATAAAATCATTGAAACCTACTACCCAATTAGATCCTATAAGGATAAGTGGGTTAGAGAGTGATGATTATTGTCCGTATAGTAGTATGAGCAATGACCAAGGGGCCAGACCAAAGAGGCCAAGGAATGTCTCTATCCCTATCTCATTTGATGGGGAGGGAAAGTGGCATTCATTTTATACCAAGTTCAAGTCCTTTGCGGAAGAATTCAAATGGTCCTCTGAAGAAAAGAAAAGGAGATTATGTTGGCTTCTTGAAGGAAAAGCAAGTGATTTCTATTCACTTCTGATTGATCAAGAGCCAAACATCACATTTGAGCGATAAGTTGTAAGATTTAAGAGTCGCTTTGATTTCAGTGACATCACTGAAAATCTAATTCTGGAATTTCAAGAGGCTAAACAAAAGCCTAATGAAACCCTTCCAGAATGGGGACAGAGGGTTACTGAGCTTGCATCAGAGGCATTCCAGCATATGACCGATGAGCATATATATGGGATGGCAATGAAAAGATTCTGCCAGGGATGCCATGATAAGGAGGCAGCAGCATATGCTGCCAACGCTAGGCCAAATAACATTGAACAGGCCATTGAACTGGTAAGGAATTGCCAGCTCAATAGAGAAATCATCTTTGGCAGACCTAGGCCCTTCAGATTTGATGATTTGGCTGAGTCAGAAAATGCCCATCTTGATATGTGCTCTTCAGAGGTGGATAGTGGTGATGACTGTGCAATCATGGCTGTCCCCACTGAATCTACCAGGTCAGACTTAGAAAAGCCTTATGTTAAGCTTATAACTAAATCCCCAATTAGTAAGGACCCCTCTAGCAAAAAGAAAAGTTTGGAAGGCAAAATCCGAACTTTAGAGACTAAAATTGATCTCATAGTAGATGCAATTGCCAAATTGTCAAACAATTTTGGCAAGTAATTTGTTTAATGGACCCTCCTCAGCAACATAATTAATTTGGTTATATCACTATCTTATTTATTTTCCTGATCTAGAACACTGTGCAAAATATTTCAGTTAATCCCCATTACTTCTCTTGATTGAGGTTGAACTTAATTCTAAGGATCATAGATTGTTTGCAGAGGAAAAGTTTCTACTACGGTCTAGGAATGAATATACTTTTTGGAGGAAAAATAAGTTAATATCAATAAAAGTTTAGGTTCCAATTCTTGTAATTTCATGCCCTTTAGTCTTTATATCCAATTATAACAGAAATCTTAGGTTGCCGAGGTATGTCTATTATTATTATTTATATAGTTTGTTATTCTGCCTAACTCAATGTGTTGTTTCCATTTCATGTAAAATCACCTTAATAAAATTATATCTAGACTCTTTGAATCAGACTCCAGTTGCTGCAAAACCAAAGATTTCAAAAGTGGTATAAATACCCATTTCCTTCAAGCCAAAACTTTAATTTGCATAAATCAAAACCTAGATTTTCAGATAGATTTCCTTTTATGTTACTGACTACTTTATATCAGTAGATTATAATGAAAAAAAAAACCCAAGTTCTGACTAAAGTCTCATATTTTTTGATGAATTTCTAGAGCATGTTTAGGAAATATAACCTTGAACTCCTTTGAGTTGCATAATGTAAACTAAAATAGTTCCAAGTAACTTTGGAACCAACAAGCTAGAGGGGGTTCCAGCTAGCTCTTGAACATACCTTTTGAAAACTTCTGATCATCAGGGGTTGTTCCCACATGAAGTTCCTGATAACTAAGGAAAAAAAATGAGATTCATGTGGTGTTCGAGATAATCTGGAACAAATCTATTTGACATTCCAGTTAAACTGGAATAAATTATTCACTATCACATGCACTTATAGAATCGCTTTCCAGTATATAGTTGCAGGATATTTGGCTCATTCCTGTAACTTATAAGCATGCACTCCAATAATACCTAGAAACCTTTTTGCTAGGACTGAAACTTAGCATATAGAGAGAAAGCCCATTTTTAGGCATGGGAGGAGTGTTGTGACTTTTAAAACCACTTCCGTCACATCCACTGGAGTGTGACAAAGGGCGGGAAAATGCACGAAAACCACGTGCACCAGTCTCTTCTAGCCATGATGTGAACCAATAAAGACGTGTTTTGAGTTGCTCTGCGGAGAACCAAAAGGTAAGTATTACCTTCTTACTTGTTTTTAACATAACCTGTTTTTATCATTGCACATGCATTGTGCCATGTGTGTTGTGTGTTTAAAAAAACACAACAATAGTATATAGGTACATGTATGACGATGAAATATAAATATTTTGGGGACCTCATGTGCTTTTTTTAATAATGAATAAATATTAATTATTTAATAATCACTCGTTAGAAATGTTTTATAATAATTATAATCTTACTTTTTACTCAATTTTTTTTTCTAAGCACAAAAGAAGATGACAAGTTATACACGTATCAAATATGAAGATCGTAGATTTTAGTCATCAATTGTGAACCACCTTTAAGTACACTGCACACATTGATTAACTATCTGATAAGTGTGCTTATATATCCGTTTACTAGGCTTAACACTATATAAGTTATATACAGGCCGAGTTGACGGGCCGAGTTTTACACAGGCCGAGTTTTACGCGGGCCGAGTTTTAAACAGGCCGAGTTGACAGGACACCCTTATGGCAGTCTTGTTGATACGTCCATAAATAAGGAAATTTAAAACAAAATTTAAAACCTGCAGCAGTGTAGGTAAAAGGTTGAAATTGTGATATTAGCTGATAACCTATCCCATTCTGTATGTTTTAACCAATTTACTGATATCCTGGATCCGCTGCGACTGCTATGGAATTTGGAACACATCCATCCATCCACACACACACACACAAACATACATACACACTGCCTTACTGCCCTTTAGGGTATTACTGGCAGGCGACTCATTCTAGATGTTATCAATTTTGCGTGAGAAAATCTGAGACAATGACTTAAGTTTCTTGCCCAAGGAATCACCTTGCTGTCACCAGCCTTACTCAAGGCCTTTGGATCAGGAGTCTGACACTCTAACCACAGAGCTATTGAGGCAGTCAATCAGTTGACAGTGAAAGGAAAAGCATGGCCCCCAATGATGGCATGCCTTTTCAACCAGAGCTTAAAAAAAGAAAAAATCACATTGTCATTTAATGAATTTTATTATCATCATGTTATAATAACAATAAGAGATACAGTATACTGTGGTTTGAGACAAATTCTCGCCAAGGACAAGTTCTCGCCAACAGCCCCCATTCATGTATAAGCCAGAAATGAAAATCTTCTAAATTACAAGTTATGTTAGCAACAACTTCCTTTATTTAGGAGATAATTTGTTGTAAATGAATATTGCTTCTTTATTGTAAAAATGGTTGGCGATAACTGGTACTTGGCGAGAATTGGTCACCAACCAGTACAGTTAATAAAATCTTGAAATTTATCGCTTTGGTCCAATCAGAAGCTTTGAAATCCATATTGAAGGTTAAAAAATTATAGCATCTATGAACTTAATATGCACTTTTTTGCACATCTTCGTTTCCTCATTAAGATATCTTTAGATTCTTGTTAAGCCGCTTAAAAATCTTAATTTAACAATCGTTACATCTTAAAACCAATTTTTCAGAATCTCTGAATCTTGATGGACACAACTAAAGTTAAGTTATATTTTGAAAATTTCACTGGTTTTACAGTGAGATTATCAAGTGTCACATGATAACTTTTGATTATTTTTTTTTTATTTGCAATATTTATGTAAAATGTTTTGTATGTTTCAGAATCTATGTGCTGAACTTTCAACCTGTGCTGGCCTAAATGAAAACTGGAGATGTGTGGATTTACGAAAGAAAGTGCTCTCCACAATCTGGCTGCTTGCCACCCCTGAGTCTTATCGGAGTGTGGCAGATTGTTTCAGTTTTAACAAGGGCCAGCTCCATGTTATAGCTGAATCAGTCTGCCATGCTTTGGTTGGACTCAGGGATGCCTATATAAATTGGCCTTCCAATCGAGAAATAGAAGGTAACCTTTTGCATATGTATTGTGAAATTCCATTTGACTTGATTACTTGCTAGTATGGCTCTATGCCCTTTCATCAGTATTGCAGTCAAATTGAAGCAGTTTGTGTTCCTTCCCATGGCTTCTTGCTGTTTCTCAAGTCAGTACAATCACAACAGTCATTATTTATTGTTTGTTTACTGTTTGGTGTAACCCATTTGACTCTTGTCAAAATGATTTAAGTAAATTGTTGGATGACAGTTTGTCAATCAGGGTATCAAAATAGCGATACCAAGATAAAGACAACACATTACTTATCAACCTAAACTAGTTTAGAAGCAATCAATTTAAGAAGTTGCATTCAAAAAGGACTCGAAGAGAATACTTGTTTTTATTTCTAATTTTATACACCCTTGAATTTTAAAAAAAACATACTCTCTTATTATATTATATTATACTCTAAAGAACAAAAATTGTGAATATCATAACAAGACCAATTTATCATTGAACTTCTTTACACAGAAAATTAGTAAAATAGCCACAATTCTGAAAATTGTTTTCATTGAGGAATGAAATCACTTTTCTGTCAATCAGAATGGATAAAACTTGATGGACTAAATTTTAATTATAAATGAAATTTTCTTAAAATTTGAAATGATGGAATTTTCAGTTTTGTCTGTCAAAAACTAGAAATCTGATTTGATCAAACAAATAATTCAATACACAGTTTTTGAGCTTGAGGAAAATTTCATGGAAAACTCAGTTTTCAGGTGCATTCCTCAATCAAGTTGAAAAATATTCTATAAGCCTCATTTACATGCTATATAAATTGTTATATATATTTCCATGCTGTTCAAAATTTTACCAGTATCTGTTTAAAATGATTTATAGTGATTAAAAAAAATATGTATAATGTATTTGAATTTACAAATCTGTGTAAACACAAGTACAGTATTTTGAGATCTTGGTTACTAAATTGAGAAAATATGAACCTATAGGTTTTCTCAAATATATGTAACCTCAAATCTAGGAAACTTAGAAATTATACATTAACATTCAATGTACATATACTTGTAATGAATTTATTTTGCAGGTATGGCTCAACAGTGGAACACACATGGCTTCCCAGGGGTTGTAGGTGCCATAGATGGCACATACATTCCTATTCAAGGGATCTCTGGGGAAAATAGGGATTCTTACATTTGCCGGAAGGGCTTTCCAGCAATGCATCTTCAGGTCAGTATTCAGCCACGGCAATAGCGCAGTTGGTAGCGCGTCAGACTTCTAATCCAGAGGTCTATATTCGCACGGGTTCGATCCCCGGCTGCGGCACTTATCCTTTCCGACATTTGTCTTCCACCAATGGGTAGATAATCGTAAACCTATGTGGAATAGCAACTGGAGGCTAGGAAAGGGATGTGGTGGTGGTACTGGTGTGAGAAATACCAGGAATCCATCGTTAGGTGCTCCAGTCGTCGCGATATAATTGAGAGATTGTTGAAAGCGACATAAAACCCCAATTCAAATCAAAATCAAATCAGGTCAGTATTCTTGTTTAGTGTGTGTCATAGTAGTACAGCTTTTGAATGTGGGTTCTCCAATTTATATAGCTAAACCGGGCCAACTCATTTAGTTATACATTGGATGGAATCCCGGCTCTTCCAACTTGCATCTGACATTTGACAAGTCAACGTGTCAAGTTTCATTTGTCTCCACACAATGGTTGAATGATAAGTAGGCCTAAAAGGATGGAAAGCTGATGGCTCAGGTGAAATGTTGTGGTTGTACTTGAGTGAATATACAACAAGAAGTCATGGGTGCTGCTATATAAATGCAATAATGTTGAAAGGAACATCAAATCATTCACATTTTAGGTAATGAAGAAAATCCCAGAAATATTTCAGTCTCTACAGCAAACTTTCATTATGTTTATCTCATAACTCTTATTACATACCGACAGATTTAATCAAGGTGTTTTAGATGGTGGATATGATCAATTTGTATCTAATTCATATATATATATATATATATAATGAAAAATGCTCACTCAAAAAAAAAATAAATTCTATACTTTGTTCAGCCAGCTCGTCAAGGCTATTCGTTTTTAGCCAATGTAAAACCATTTTCGTTTCCTCATTAAGATCTTAAGATACTTATTAATCCGCTTAAAAATCTTAATCTAAAAAATGCTCCATCTTAATAATCTTAATGAGATTCTTAAGAATCTTTATCTAAGAAACGCACCTCTGTACTGTATTTCTATTTTTTCTAATATATCCTTTGTCTTAAGTAAGCAAATCTAAATTCATCTAGAATGGAAAAAATATCAAGCTAAATAAATGATTCTATTCTAGAATAATTTAAGTTCAGCTTGTCTCAAACAAAATCTCATGATGGATCCTATATACTTTTTTATATCCCCTAATCAAAAGATAGGGGGCATATTGTTTTACTGTTGTATGTCTGTCTGTCTGTCCATCTGTCTGCAACAAAAAAATTAACATTGCCAATATCTGCAAGCCTATTTAAGATACAATGCTTGTATTTGGCATGATGATGATAGATCTCAATGATATGTATCCCCTGTTACCAAAGTCAAGGTCATTTGACAAGGTCAAGGTAATCTACCAATGTCAAATAACTCAAAAACTTTACAAAAAAAGTAATATTGTCAACATCTTTAAACCTATTTAAGGTACAAGCCTAATATTTGGCATGGGGATAGATCTCAATTATGCGAATCTGTTTATACCTAGGTTTAGGTCATACGACAATGTCAAAGTCAGTTGTCAAGGTCAAACTTCTTAAAAACATAACCAAAAAAACTGTAATTGTAAAGTTTATTCAAGCATATTATAAATAACTTTCTCATAATTGGCATGCTGAAAGATCTCAGTGATGTACATCTGTAGGTATCAAGGTCAATGTCATGTTAAAGGTCAAGGTCATCTGTCAAGGTCTACATTTTGAAAAAAAAAGTTGCTACAGGGGCATTTGTGTTTCACAGACACATTATGTTTATTTATAGATTGTATGTGACAAGCAAATGGTGCTGCGGGATGTAACAACTGGATACCCTGGGTCAGTTCATGACGCCAGAGTCTTCAAAAATTGCGATCTGAAGAAACATCTGGAGAGCCCTTCCGGAAAATTACCTGATGATTATCACTTATTAGGAGACTCTGCTTATCCCAATACATCTTTTCTCTTGACACCATATAGGGATAATGGCCATCTTACTTGTAAAGAGAAGCGTTACAATAAGGTACATTCAAAAACAAGAGTCATTGTTGAACATGCAGTTGGTCTATTGAAAGGAAAATTCCGACGACTGAAATACTTAGCAATGAGCAATTACCTTGAAGTTCCTTATGTCATCTTTGCCTGTTGCGTTTTGCACAATTTTATATTGCTCTCAAATGAAAGAGACGAAGATGACATAGATATGTCTGAAATTGAGGTTGATGTCCAAGTTTATGATCAATCGTCTAGCAACGACAGAAGTGGTGACTTAAAAAGGAGAAACATTTCAGAAAATCTATGAATAAGAATTTAGTGTGTGTTTATGACTTAAATAAGTCTATGCAAGAATTTCAAACAATGTGCCAGTTTGTCACAAGATACGACAATCACTTGTGAAATTGTCAGAAATTTCTTGCACAGGTCTCATTTAAGGCTGTGGACACGTAACAGATCCGCAACGTTTCAGATGTCATGAACTTTAACAGTGTTAACCAAGAATTCCTAATGATTTCACTAGGAAACATCAGTTACCATTGTGGAAGATCATGTGTTTTGAAACGTTGCAGAACTGTTATGGGTGCACTACCTTAATTATTGATGTCATCTGCAACCAGAAATGATAGATATGGTTCAGAAATGATGTATAAGGATAAGCAGAGTCTCATGTATGATAATGATTATAAAGTTAAAGATTTTTACTGGTTTATATAAAGGATGAGTCTCCATAAGGGCCTTTTAGTAGCTAAAATGGATTTCTGGATATCAACTAAGAAATAGTTCATTGATGTATTGTGTTGCAGCCTCAAACTCAAATGCAATTTACTTGGCTGATATAAAAGTTTTAAACTGAAACTCAAGTTTGTAGTAAATTACCCAATGCCCTTTTTACACAAGGCGTAGCTAGAACCAATAAATTTGAGATACCAATATTTTGTAAGTAGCCGCAGGTTATATCATAGTATGCATTGCTGAAGTTTGAAAGAAATCCATTCTAGCCACAAAAAGGCCCTTATGGAGACCCATACTTTAAACATATTTTCTTGCATATTTTGTATTTTGTTACTATAATTTTTCAAGAAGTTTTTCTAGAATATCATTTTTTCTTTTGCATTCATGAAGAATGCCTTCCATTAGATTGTTGCTCTTCTCCGCCCAATTTAAAAACCATGCTGGTGGCTGTGTTTCATGACATCTCTTTTTTGTTTTCCTTTGTTCACTAGAATCTAATTCTTCAGAGGTCGGTGTTTGAAATAATTTTCTTTTTGGCTCTTTAAGGTTACATGAAGGAATTTCATTTTCTGAAAAATTAGATCTCTGTTATTATCATTGTTAGGTGCTACTGCCGCCATATAATTGGCAGATTGTTGAAAGTGGCATAAAAACCTATCCAAACAAACAAATTTCTTTTTTGCATCATTTATAGTTACGAGATGAAGAGAGTATTTGTTGATTTCATTGAGGTATGAAACTAAAAAACAAATCACACTGATTCAAAGATGAGTAATTAGTTTTTTTAATTTCCACTATGAAAATCAAGAAATATTATCTTCATATCTTATAATTTAATATCATGAAAGAAAACTGTAAAGATTAGTAAGTTAAGAAACAGTATTATTACAGACTTATTTTTGCATAGTCTTACAAAACAGCTGTGCAGTCAAAATATTTTCATTCATGGGCAATGAAACCAACTTTTCAGCCAATCAGAATGCACAAATGTTGATGGACACAAATGAAATTGATTTTTAGCTCGGCTGTTCTCGAAGAAATCCGAGGTATTATGATAACCTTGGCGTTGTTGGCATTGGTGTTGGCGTGTCAAACTTTAACCTTGCTCGTAACTTTTGAATGGTAGGTGATAGAGCCTTCATATTTTACATGATCAAGGTCATCAGTCAATGTCAAGGTCTTTTTTCAGGGTCAAATTTCTTTAAAAATTTTGACCTTGGTCATAGCTTTTGAATAGCTAAGTCATAGAGCCTTCATATTTCACATGATCATTGCTTGGGACATGACCTTACTGTAGATACCAAGTTCATATATTTGCATTTGCCTAAGAAATAATAAACAGCTGAGCCTTGGCACCCACTTTCAGTGCTTTTGTTTTATAGAATGAAATAAAAAAATAATTTCTCTTAAATGAAATTTAATCTTTTGTTCTGGATGTCCAAGAGTATTGAGATCACTAAAAATTCTTTGTTCAATTTTTTGTCATGTATTTACAAAAATTATAGTTATTACCTTTTGTCCCACTCATACTGGAAATAGTGATTGGTGGCGTTATAGCAGGATCTCCACCAAATATTTTATCCAATTCTTCATAATATTTGTAGGACTTGTTATCCCTACCAGTTTTTGAATTGTGGTCCTTTATGGCCTTGTATCTGTACCAAAATCAATATAATTTGTTTAATTCATGGTTGTTTAGCTTACTTTTTGAAAATTATTTTTTATTCACTATCTCAACTAAATATGTGGATGTCTTGGCCTAAAACAGCTTAGACTACCTATTTGACAGTTACAATTGTTTTGCACCAAACCTTTATTGTTTTTAAATGTTTTTCTAAGAAAAAAACTTTCGATTTCCTTTAAAAAGATTACAAAGAATGTTTTTTTTCAATAGAAGTATTACAACTAAATTGATAATAGTTATACATGCCTTCATTTTATTATTTTCATGTAACAATTAGTTCAATTTCTGATGAAAATAAGAAATAATTTTCAAGTCAGTGTATAGTCAATGGAACCCAAATATCTAAAACTCTAGTCAAAACTAACCAAGAATTTCAAGCCTGTGGAGCGACACAAGCCATTCATGGCTTTCTAGTTAATGGTTTATCATACGCTTAAAATGATTGCATGATAAATAGAATAACATGTAAGTATCTTAAAATATAAATGTTATCTGGTCTTGGCTATCAAGCCTTGTCATGATAAATTCTCCCAAACTAAACCAGATAACATTGATAATTTAAGACACTAACAGATTATTCTCATACTCAAATAAACTTTCCTTTGGGTACTAACATTTTTAGGTGTAGCTAAAATATAAAATATGCTACTGTATAAGAAATACTGCCGCAATTTTCTTGATCAAATTTCATGCAGACCATTTCAATCGATTTATTTATTGCTAATTAGTAGGGCTTAAAATTTTTGTCCAATGTTCATGAAGTGTTGTCAAATTTTTGTCACGAAACCTTGGCCCTCTTGTTTGTTAATTTATCAATTACCTTTGCTTGAGGTTTGAGAACTTTTTCTCACAATGTGAAGGGGTTTGTTTAGCTCCCTTTTTTGATAATTCTGTTGATATTTTTTTCCAAACGTCTAGTTTCTTTGAAGAGCTCTCAAACAAATGTTTGTTCAGTCTATACGTTTCAATTAATAACAACACCTGCTGGTGAGTCCAATGGTTCTTCTCTGCAAAAAAAAAAAAAAAAATCAAATTTATAAAAGAAAATAGGAAAACTGAATATTGCTATCAATTTCTCTTTTCTCTCTTGTTGAGGGGTTTAAAATGTGACCTACATCAAGAAAGTGCAGTAATCCTGTTGAATATATTTGAAATTACGAGGGTGTAATAACACTAATGGAATAACTATGCAAATGAGCTTTGGATAGAAAGTTCCAAGGTTGGGTAACCCTTTTCAAAAATTGTGCACAAAATTCTATTTGCAGCAAGAATATGTCATTAATGACTGGAAAAGGGTTCACATTAATCAGGATATTTCATAAGAATTTACAGATATGAGCATACTAGTTTGAGTGAACAATGAAAGCTATAATTTCATGAGTGGTGTAGCCACAAGTAAAACTATAGCTTTTGTTGTTTGAAAAACAAAATATCTATCAATCTTACAAGAAAAATAAAGGTAAATTCCATTTCTTTAAACCAAGAATGGGACACAATGTGAAGAGTAAAGCCGTGGGTATCATTAATATATATAATCTATCATTATTTCTCAATAACCCACCAAAGCGAATTTAGGGTAGTGGACCCGTAATAGTTCCGCAACATTTCGAAACTTATGAAATTTCACAATTTTGACCGTGATTTCCTCATGAAAATCATTAGGAAATCTTGCTTAAGACTGTTAAAGATCATTACTTCCTAAACATGGGGGAACTATTACGGGTCAATTTCCTAAAGAAGATTCTTAATTAGGATATTCAATGTTATTTAGTAATTGAAATATAATTTAAGAAAGAATTCTTTATAAAATAGGATGATATGATTGATTATGAATAAACAAATATTTAATATATTGACTTATCTTTTTTATTATTTATTTTTATAATTTTAAATCCTCAGTGTCTGATTGGAATCAAATAGCCTCCAAACCTATAAAATTATTCAGTCCAAACAAATCATGATGATCAAATATTGTAAACTTGGTAGAACATGGTGACTAGCAATTTCTTCTGTTTGGATACATAAACACCAAATCATTTATTTATGAAATTAAATATATAAGGGACTCTTTCAGTTTTTCTGGAACTAAGTGCTCAATGAAAGCTATTGTGATTGATCAATGTCTGTACATTCACAATTTTAAAAAATCTTTTACTCTCAAACTATCCCTCAAATCTCAACCAAAGTTCAAAGAAATTATCCTGAGGGTAATTATTAGTCCCCAACCGGTTACCGGTTGGGGGACTATAGGTTTGCTCGATTCCGTCTGTCCGTCCATCTGTCTGTCCGTCTGTCCGTCACACTTTTGTCCAGGATATATCTTCTAAACCATATACTCTTATATTTTTGTTTGGGACATTTTGTTCAAAATCTAATGTGCTAGCAACTTCAAATTTTGTATACAGTTATAGATCTAGCAAGTAGGAGATATATTATAAGAAAGGATTTTTCGTTATCCGGTGGGGGACTCCTGTATTGCATCGCAATACGACATGCACTTGTTTTCAAATACTTAAAAGAAATTGAATTTTTGCAAAAAACAAGAGAACAGACTTCGGTTACTATGCTCAGCTGCAAAATGAGATAAATTCATGTCAAAAGGGCCATAACTCGTACAAAAATACATTCAAAGTAAGCCCCATTGATAGTTAAAACTACAATCTGGTGCATGTATGTGTTAATATGTCAGCCATCCCATACATAAGTCAAACGCTACTTGTTCTGGTTTATTTTGTATAAGCTGGAATAACATAAGTTATATTGATTACTCTAAAAATTTGTTTATATATTAATTCATCTCAGATTGAAGATGTACCATATGAAGATTTAAATCCTTTTTCTCAAAATTCAACATAGCTCATTGGTGAGGGTCAATAATTTGATCCTAATAGGGATTTCTTGATAATTTGTCACTGAGTCCCTTGCCAATCTGTGTATAAACTGGCCAAAGTATAGCAAGCTGTATTCATGGCATTGTTATGGCATGCAACTGTGTATATAAATGATCCGAAAAGAGACCAATGAAATATGGGATCTTTTGGGTGAAAAGAGACCATCAGAAGAGTAAATTTGTCAACCATGGTCAGTCTTCATCAACTTCAAAGGCCGACTACGGTTGAAATTTTGGTGCTTAGTCAAATACCAAAATCGACAATGATTACATGTCTATAATTAACTTGTTTTATGATTTCTCTTACCATCTTCATTCAAGGTTTCTCTCTTGTCCTCTATCTCTAAGTTTTTCACTTGGTAGAGTTGGCCGCACTCTGTGGTTTCTTGAAACTTTCCTCCAACAATTACAGATTCAAGTTGGCTGGAGGAGACAGTAATATTAAAATTTTTTGCCATCTCCTCAGCCAACATTGCGGAGTACCAAGTGCCGTGTTCTGAAAAAAAGAATCATTGATAAACTTTGTGAAAGCAGAAAAATTTTTGTGATCCTTTTACCAAATAAACACGATATTTTATCAAATTTGTAAATAACGCAAATGTATTGTTTCATTGAACTTACTTTGAAATTAGAATTTTTTATAACATCAATGCAAGTCAATATGGATCAAGATATCATGATGTGATAGTTTATTTTAGGGGGTAATAATATCGCTAATTTTGTTCATCTTCAACAAAACAGCGAAATTAGATTACCTCCCATTAATTTCATTCAAAACTAATTCATTGCACTCACCCAGTTTCATTCTGAAATCATTCAGTTTGTCGATTTTGTAATCTTTTTAAGTGTAATAATAAAAACTTCACTGTCTTATGAGACAGGTTGCATGATAATTTAAATAAAAGAATCACTTTTTCGTTTTTCTTAAATCAAAAAGTGAACATATGGAAAGGAATTTAAAGGGGGCAAATGTCTTCACTTAAGCAAACATGACTAAAAATGGACTTCTATCAAATACACATGAGCATTTCGATCTAATATTTCAAATTTTCAAATGTTAATAGATCTGCTTTCCACTATCATAGAGTGACATTTCAAGTTTCATTTCATCTCTCAATGTATTGAAGAAGTTAAACTTCAATTTTTTCTACCAATCTCTTAAACCTTTTATATGTTTCAACTACATACATTTTTGATGCCCATGAATAAAAAAAACTAACACAGCCATTGTAGAAGGTTATAATAATTGCTTATTTCAATACCTTAATTATTTTTCAGAAAAAAGATAGGACTAGAACAATTATGTTTCTCAAATTGAAATTTTTATTCTGGTCATTTTATTGAAAATAGACCAGCCTGAAATTTACCATCTGAAAATTGGACCAAACAAAAAAAATCTTACTATGTAACAAAAATATCTATGGTTCAATGCAAGACAGTACTAAGTGTCTATACAGTGTATATTATATACTTAGTACAGTATTACACTGAATCATTGCTTTATACTTCTCTGCTTTTTGACTATCAGAATTTTTTTTCCTCACACTTTCACGTCACCTGTAATGAAGTAATTTAGTCTTGGCTGTACATATCTAATAGCACTTCTTTGCTGTTTGTTCTGGATAAAATTGCAGAGCTTCTTCTATTCAAAAGCCAAATGCGCACAAATAATTTCGTCTTCTATCATGGAATAGCAGTGTGTATAAAGAATAGACTCTACTATTTTACCATATTCCTTTTAAGTCCTCTGTTTTTTCCAGTATATGACACTGTCCAATTATCTTGCACACCTCGTGTATTTTTATATTGCTTTGACATTTAAGTCCCCGTCTTTGTTTGTGAACATTTCCGAAGCGCAAGACAATGATCTTAGACCACTACTTAGTCTACTTAGACCATATGACTATGTACCCAAAAGTAGACTTTCATTCTCAAGGATAAGTTTGAATTTCTCATTCCAATATTCGGTAATGCAAATGATTATGACATGTTGATTTAAATATAGGCCTAACTTGATAAATATTTATGACCCCCAACATTTTGGACTCCAATTTGAATACCCCTCCTATACTAGTCCTACACCAGGGCCCAATTCACAAGGCCAAAATCTGATTTACATATTTGCTATATATGGCGGATCATGCCTTTTACGATTAATTAAAAATTTCTAGACTACAGGAATAATTTTCTCCGAGTGTGCAGGATAACTGGACAAGCACGATATCGGACCAAATATGACGTTATCTATAGATCTCTCTTCTTTGATGTCCAACTCCTAACACGGACATATACTTTTTTACTGAGCAGTACAAGGTTATCCAGATCAAAGTTGTTTGTCTCATAAATTCCCATTTGTTCATAGCAATCCTTCCAATCATGTCAACGAGTATCACTTAATGTACTAGATCTGTAAACTTTTGTCATCTGTGGAGTTTTCACAATGCTCTTCAATGCTGAAAATACTTGCATCATATGATATATTGTAAGGCCATTCTGGTATAAAATACAGAAAAGCTCTGTACAATACTTGTTTTAACAAACTCATATGATAACAAGTGTCTGTCTATACTGCTGTGAGTGAATCATTTCCGAAATATCCAACGATGTACTGCAATTCAACACGTAGTTTATAGAGGCCTTGATGTCGTTGACATAAGCGTTTAGCTACTTTTGGCCCTTTTGGTTTCTTTCGATAGTTGATACTGAGGCTGTACTGGTTTGAGACCAATTCTCGCCAAGTACTAGTTCTCGCCAACTGCACATTTTCACAGTAAATACGCAATAGTCATTCACAATAAATTATTTTCTGACTAAAAGAAGTTTTTGTCAACATAATTTGTAATTTAGAAGGGTTTCCTTTCCGTCTTTAACGAGAAAAAGGGGTGGTGGGGAGAACTGGTACTTGGCAAGAATTTGTCTCCAACCAGTATTTCTTGTTCGATAGAACAGTCATCCATGACGAGTTTGTAGGGATTTTTAATTTGATATATAGAACAACTTTTTCATATATATTTGTTATTGATGTTATGAATTATTATTAACAACAATTCGTTGGTGTTGACAGTCAACGCAGGCGATGAAACTGGACCCCGAGGAAAGAGCCTTGGAAAAGTGCAATTGTGTGGGGCGGCTCGTCGGCAAATATTTAACAGGAATAATCCGTTGATGGTAATAAAGAGTCGTGAAGAAATATCCCTCTCGCTATTCCATTAGAATAGCTGAAATGAAAAAAACAATTCATTTAATCTGTCAATTTTTCCGATTCGAAGAATTCTTCAACATGAATCGCTGCATCTCGGGCCATAAACAAACAACAACAACATTAAAATCGGTGTTTCCGTTTCGAAATCACAAAATTATTTTGCAGAAAGGCTTACCACCAGTCAATCGCTCCATTTCAAGAGCCGAAACTTCAGCATTGAAGAAAGAGTCATCGCTAAAAACGAAGCCTATAACTTTTGACGCCATTTTGAATTTGGAATGAAGTACCAAAAGCACGAGCTTACTTTCCTCATTAAGATATCTTAAGATTCTTATTAAGCCGCTTAAAAATCTTAATCTAAAAAACGCTACATCTTAAAAATCTTAATGAGATTCTTAAGAATCTTAATCTAAGAAACGCACCTCAGGAATGACGTTAGTTACAACGTTGTAACGTCGTTGACATGACGTTACGTCGCTTACATCGTTAACATAACAAATCATATTTGAAAATAGGAAAAATGTCAAAATTGATGTTATATTATCTATTAGAGTTCAAATTTGGTCGAAATACTTCGATAAAATGTTCTTCTTTAGCTTTCCGCATGAATGTGTCGTCCATCATCATTTTATAAAATGGAAATATTTTAAATCTGGGTTCGCTACTGGTACAGGAAAAATGATGTTGGCTTACTTTGAGGAATCGTAGATTGGGGTCTCTAATCTGTTGATTGTGTACGGTTACTCTGTTTCTAAGGGCAATGCCGGTCTCTCCTATATATTCATCGCCACAGCCGTTACATTTCATTACATAGATTACGTTCTTAATATCACAAGATCCATTCTCTTTTATGAAAAACTCTTTCCCTGAATTAAATGTGTATGAAGATCCCTCGATGAGGTGTTTACAAAGTCCACAATTGGATCTTCCACATTTTTTTATGCTTGGTACTTTTTCAGTAGACTCGTATTTGGCTCTAGTCAGGATTTTCTTTAGACTTGCTGGTTGCCGTTTACTTTTGATTACTTTGAATTTTGAGAAAACATGTTGTAGTTCCGGGTCTGTATTTAGGATTGGTAGGTTTTGGAATATGACGTTGAAGAATTCTGGTTGGTTAGGATTGAATGTTGAAACAAATGCTAATACGTTTTCGTTTGTTTGTTGCTTTGGTCTCCGCAGCTCTTGGATTGGTATAGATTTAGCTCTTTTAATTCCTTCATTTATGATCGTTATGGGATATTTCAGATCTTTAAGACATTGTTTCAACTCCATTAATCTTTTCTGTTTTAGTGCGTCATTCGAGACAATACAACATAGTCGTCTTGCTAATGAAAATGGGATATTTATACGTGTATGTTTTGGATGGCATGATGAAAACAACAAGTACTGTTTGCTGTCCGTTGGTTTCGAATATATGTCTGTTTCTATTTTCCCTTCATTGTTTCGAACCAAAACATCCAGGAACGGTAATTCTGTATCATTTGATTCTTCCGTGAATTTGATATCGCTGTGTAAATTGTTTAAGAAACTTGTCAATTTTCTAAGTGAATTTGGAGACTTTGGCCAAAGTACAAAAACATCATTCAAAAATCTCTTCCAGTTTTCCATGAAGTCTTGACAAAATGCTTCTCCGAATTCATTCTTTACTTGTTGGTAGAGCTTTATTTCTAGATATCCTAATACAAGGGTTGCGTAAGTAGGTGCAAATTTGGTACCCATGGCAGTTCCTTTTATTTGTCTGAGTAACCGTACACAATCAACAGATTAGAGACCCCAATCTACGATTCCTCAAAGTAAGCCAACATCATTTTTCCTGTACCAGTAGCGAACCCAGATTTAAAATATTTCCATTTTATAAAATGATGATGGACGACACATTCATGCGGAAAGCTAAAGAAGAACATTTTATCGAAGTATTTCGACCAAATTTGAACTCTTATAGATAATATAACATCAATTTTGACATTTTTCCTATTTCAAATATAATTTGTTATGTTAACTATGTAAGCGACGTAACGTCATGTCAACGACGTTACAACGTTGTAACTAACGTCATTCCTGATGATCCATTTAATGGTGAAACCGGTAGAATTATATTATAATTATTCTCTATAAAACTTGTAAACTAAACAAATACAACCATATAGAAGGCAAATTACGATATCTTCTCTGTTTTTTCTCCCATATATATATATATATATATATATATATATATATATATATATATATATATATATATATATATATATATATATATATATATATATATATATATATATATATATATATATATATATATATATATATTTGTTTATTTCATTCATTAATATATTCATTTTATTCATATATTAATCTATGTATAATTTGTTTAATTATTCATTTATTATTTTTATTTATATATTTTATTCATGAATTTTATCTATTTATTTATGTATTTATTTTATTCTTTATATCATTCATTTTTTTTTTCAGCCGCGGCAATAGCGCAGTTGGTAGCGCGCCGGACTTCTAATCCAGGGGTCTAAATTCGCACGGGTTCGATCCCCGGCCGCGGCACTTATCCTTTCCGACATTTGTCTTTCACCAATGGGTAGATAATCGTAAACCTATGTGGAATAGCAACTGGAGGCTAGGAAAGGGATGTGGTGGTAGTACTGGTATGAGAAATACCAGGAATCCATCGTTAGGTGCTCCAGTCGTCGCGATATAACTGAGAGACTGTTGAAAGCGACGTAAAACCCCAATTCATATCAAATCAAATCATTTTTTTTCATTCATTTATTCATTATTTCATTATTTACCAATCTCGCATATAAGAGAATCACGAGGGAACTTATTAGACTAACTATAAGACCCTTCAAGCGGTTAAGGACCATCTGGGAACTTCGTAAAAATATTTTGACAAGGGATCGGGCACAGCATGTACTAACCAGAAAGCATATCACAAAGAAAAAATAAGACATAGGTAGATATATCTATTAATTCAAATTTAGAAAAAAAATGTTGAAGGTCTCCACCCTGGTCAGTCTACGCTGAACGCTGACCACTTTTCGGATTTCCCGGATAGTATTTTTGAAAAGAGTATTTTAAGCTCACCGGAGAACAAAGTCTTCAAGTTGAGCTCATGTAGTTAAGTGGGTTTCCGTCGTTCGCTAAACGTCGTGTGTCAACATTTATACTGTATGAAGACTAGAGGCGACATTTGATGCCGGATCAACTTGAAAATTGTTCAGAAAGTTATCTTAATGAACTCTCGAACGAGTTCGAAAATGGATCACCAGGGGGGAAAAACTGGGTCACGGGGCCAATATTAAAAAGAAACGTCATATGCTCTCTAGAGGTCACATTGGTTTGCCCGACAAATCTGAAAATTGATCAGAATAATTTTCCTGATGTAATCTTGGACGAGTTCGAAATTGGGTTAACCGGTGTCAAAAACTAGACCAGGTAGGCAAATTGTAGCAAACGATATATATGTAAATGTACATGTAATCATGCAATGGAAAAAAACTTATATGAACTCAAGAGGTCCTATTTTTAGCTCTGCAACCCTGAAAATTTTATAAAGTCTAGCAAGAGTCCCTTATTGGGGGACCCATTCACTCATTTGAGCGATTTAGGGTCACCATGGTCCTTTGGTTTTTATTTCATTGAGATCTAAAATTACGGATTCATACTTTTGTGTGATAAGGATTTAAATTTCATACCTCAATGAAATATACAAATACTCCTGCCGGGACTAATTTGTTCGCAATTATACAAAATATATAAATACTGAAAATTGTTTTCACTAGAAATGAAACCAATTTATAAGCCAATTAGAATGCACGAAACTTGATAAACACAAACAAAATTACATAATTAAACTGTTTTCGCGTGTATGTAGATTATTTGTGCTGGATAGTCGACAAAAAGTCAAAGTCAAAAAGGAAACATAACTCACATTGTGACCCGTCACGAGAAAAGGGACCATCTGGGAAGTGCGTTAAGTGTCGACCCTTGTCAGACTGCGCGGACTGCGCAGACTGACTAGGGTCGAAACTTTTTTGCACCGTGCTTTTTTTCTGAATCTAGAATGATCAATCTACCTTCCAGCGAAAGAAATTTTTGAAATTGGGACTAATGGCTGGTAATGGTGGAACAAAGCTCTTTGTCAATCATTCTTTCACAGAATTCCCTGATTGTCCCTTTTCGCGTGACGGGTCACATATACTAAAGACTGCTTTGTCAGTGAAAATGGGTGCAACGTTTCAAGTGAATGCCTTTTCCAGAGGTATAACAAAATTACAAATTTTTGCATGCCGACGTCGTACATGATAACGACAATGATGACATCAAGGCTTTAGCCAATCGGCAAGCTTTTGCGATTCTACGGAATAGACCTCGGTAATTATCAGGGCGCAGCCATTAAAGCCCGTCAACTCTTAAAAAAGACGTTGCATTAGACAAAATTATGTAATAGCCAAAGTGGGCATATTATTCTATAACTATGATAACAACAAAACGCAATGATTGCAATCCAATAATTTGTGAAAAATACCACGCCTTACCACGCCAATATTTAAAGGGCCAGTCAGAATTTCACGAACGATTTTTGAAGAGGGTCATCCATGGAACCTTCTGGCAAAATTTCATTGAAATCGGCCCGATGATTCAGGACAAGATGTCGTTCAAAGTTTTCGTGTTGAAAAAAATGCCACGCCCTCATTACAGGACCAATCAGAATTCGCGAACATTTTAAAAAGGAGGTCACCCAAGGAACATAATTGTAAAGTTACATTGAAATCAGCCCTGTGCTTCAAGGGAAGATCTCGTTCAAAGATTTCATAGTGGTAAATACCGCTTCCATATTTATCGGCCATTCAGAATTTCGCGAATGTTTTATAATGAAGGTCACAAAAGGATCAATTGAGAAAAGTTTCATTGAATTCAGTCCAGGGTATATTAAACAACCGTGTAATATCAAAATATTTAATTTGGATATTCCGTTTTAGCGACGTAGGTTACAGTTTATAACATCGTGAAATCGACGAGATAGGAGATTTCGGAGTGAAATCGAACGAGTGTAATGAGTGAAGTTGAGATGAAATAATAAGCAGATATTTCAATATTGCTAATTTTGCCGAAGGTGAACAAAATTCCATCTAAAAAAATCTACATGCTATCCTATTTGAGTGCATTCACGTACCAACCAGACGCTTTGAAATCAAGACCACTAAAAAATCGTGGAATATTTGATAAATTTCAATAAAATGTTGATCGTTTTCAACGATTTCGAAAAGTTATTCAACATTTCGGAATATTTAGTGATTGAAGTGATTTGAATGAATGAGTGAATGAATGAATGAATGAATGAATGAATGAATGAATGAATGAATGAATGAATGAATGAATGAATGAATGAATGTATGTATGTATGTATGTATGTATGTATGTATGTATGTATGTATGTATGTATGTATGTATGTATGTATGTATGTATGTATGTATGTATGTATGTATGTATGTATGTATGAATGAATGAATGAGTGAATGAATGAATGAATGAATGAATGAATCGTTTGGTGAGCAATTTAGAATGATTTTAATCGAGGAGAATTACAATGCCACAATGATACTTACTAAATGTGTAAAAATGAAACGTACACCACTCCATAAGATACCGTATTTTTATTCGACGAATCCGTGATAGTATCATGTGGATTTTATTACATATTTCACGCGCTATAAGCTACGTTTATCCGCGTTTATTTCAAGTTGGCATTCCACTTTACAAAGAAAACCCGTTAATTTAAAAAAAAAACATTTTTTTTCTCAACAATTTTATATAATTTAATTTTGGTTGAGTTCATCAATGTCCGTGCATTCTGATTTAAAGATTATTTCCCAATGAAAACAATTTTTCAGTATGCAGCTTTTTTTGTAATCTTACACACAAAATAGTCCCGCAACAAACCTATCTTTTTATTAAGAAATCTTTACAGTTTCACCTCAGAATATTGAATTATAAGAGATGAAGACAGAATTTATTAATTTCAGGAGGAATGAAACTAAAAACCTTATCACACTTAAGTATGAATCTGCTTTGCGTTTTCATACAGTAGCCTATTTTTACACATGTGTAACATGTGCGACAAGAATATCTCTGATGGCTGCTTTCTTTGGAAAACAAGGATGGGTGTATAAGTGAGGGGTACTCGGGGTACACAGCTTTTATATAAAGTTTACTTTTAATCCGAAAAAATGATTTTTTTTTCAAGTCTATATAATCACGGAACGGGCCAGTGATGCGTCTTAGTGAGATAAGCGACTGGTGGATCAGTTGAAATGTTTTAGCCATGCAGTGAGAAACGACAAGAAACTATGGATAGATGCACGAGACTTTTATGTTGGTATCAAACTCAAGTTAAATGGACAATGTTAATTTTCAAGGTGAGTGTAAAATCAAAAGCTGTATATTGTCTCATTCTTTGCAACGGTTAGGGATAAAGTTGTCATATGTCACGTTAGTTTGAATTGATTTGAATTGGGGTTTTACGTCGCTTTCAACAATTTTTGAGTTATATCGCGACGACTGGAACGATGGATTCCTGGTATTTCTCACACCAGTACTACCACCACATCCATTTCCTAGCCCCAAGTTGCTATTCCACATAGGTTTACGATTATCTACCCATTGGTCGAAGACAAACGTCGGAAAGGATAAGTGCCGCGGCCGGGGATCGAACCCGTGCGAATATAGACCCCTGGATTTGAAGTCCGGTGCGCTACCAACTGCGCTATTGCCGCGGCATATGTCACATTAGTACTGTTCATGGCAAGACCATCCAGTAGATATGTAAGTCACAGTCATCAGTCATGTCCAAGGTCACTTTTGATTCATAACACTCATCATTGCAAAAGAAGTATGTTTTCGGGTCGTTAAAGGCATACGTTAACGGACACAACCCGGGCGTTAACGAGAGAAAACGGGAATTAATCAGTAAATTCACGTGCCGTTAACGCCCGGCTTTTTTATTTAAATATTCTCGGTCTGGGCCTATACACTTTTTCAGTTTCCATGTCCAACATTATTATAGAGCATACCTAAAGTCATTGCTCTAAATCCCGCGCTAAATTGTGTGCGTCATGAATTCACCAAGCAAGGTCGGTATGAACAAGATGGACGGTGTAATGCATGACAGCATATAAGTAGGTTTGTTACTGGTTTTATATCGATTATATGAAATTATTTCGCAATTTTTGTTTGAATATATACCCTACTCTATCTTTCTATGCAAGAATTGCGTCAATTCGCCATTTATCGGGGGCGTTAACATTTGCAGAGACCCGATAAATGGTTAAACGCCCTCGTGCTTCGCACTCGGGCGTTAAACCATTTATAGGGTCTCTGCAAATGTTAACGCCCTCACAAACGTAAATTTACCCTATATTCTGTATCAAACACCTATCGAAGAGTATAGCCCTTCTGCGAGGCTCGTGTCTTCAAGGCATTTGAAGTATGGATATTCATTGGATCGACATGATTTTCAATCGAGAGAATTAAAAGTTCGTTCCCCAAAAATTAATTTCTTTATTACGATATCACCAATCTATAACATATACTTACACGCCATTTTTATCTCGCAGTATCAAAGTATTGCTTTCTTGAAAGGACAGTAAAAAATCTCATTAGCTTAGGTAATGTGACACATAATATTGCCAGCAGATTTGTATTACCCAAGCAAGGCTTTTTCAGTTCTATGTAATATTATTCAAACATAACCGATAATTCAAGTAAATTTGGTATTACGATGCAGTCTTTGCTACATTTTGTTACTTTGTCCAAGTTCCCAATAAAACGACGAATTTTCAACATTTGTGCTATATGACGCAGGTTGTCACCCTGGAATGTTTAGCTACTGTAAAACTCGATTCGATCTCTTTTGCGGAGAATAGCAAATTACGTCATAATCAATATGATAGGTTAATCAATGAGTTAACAAATTTCATTAATAATCATAGAATAAACAAACGTTTCGTTCACGAAAAGTTCCTAGGATAATGAATGGAGAGCATAGCCGATAGCTACCGCCAATAATGGCATTTCTTTCCAAAAGGGGGTAATTTTTAAACACCGATAACGAGTGATCCAGAATTCCTTTCTGGACTTTCTCTGTATCTCGAAACCTGTTTAACGGGAGTCAATTGAAGCGTTTAATTGTTATGAAATACATGTAATAAAGAGGCAGTGTAAAACAGTTTTATCGTACCCATCTTTTAATGCGTTCAACAAGCGTTTCCAAAGAGACATACATAACGTCAAGCGGCGCTGAGACAATATTTTTCCTTTTTTTATGAAATATCTTCTGAGATTTTTGCACCAGTTATATAACCCAATTTTCAAATAAATTTCTTGAGGTATAACGTACTATTCAAATAAAATCGAAGTGGAATTTCCTGACTCATCTAATGGTTGAAACGATTTTATTTACAGAAATAAAGTTTTTTTTTAATTATGTAAGATGGTGGTAAATAGAATTATGCAACAATTAATTCAGAAAGACAACATCGGATGGTTTTCTGAAAAAGTAGATGGAAAGAATTCTAACTTAAACCTAATTAAGCACCAGCACAGAAAATACTTACACAACAAAACATTTTTAACAAGCAAGTGTTAAAATTTCAAGAATGTAAGAAAACTTTATCTTGTCACCAAATGAAGGATAAATATCTATGTTTGCAAAAGCTGCAATCAAATTACACTACGATGAAGGCACATATGAAGGATGTGAAGGCTATGAAGGACATAGAGGATAATCGTTTGTTTCAGTGTAAGATCGATTTATATTTCATTTAGTGAACAACAAAAGCGATGTATTCACGAGTGGCAGAGCCACGAGTGAAAACATAGCTTTTGTCGTTCACGAAATGAAATATTTATCGATTTTACACGATAAACAAACGATTATTCTATTTTTTTTAGTGCAAAAATGAGACAAAATGTGACATTTCTAGGACAAATTTTCGTAAAGTGCGTAATTTTGCGCGTGATTGCTATGCAACGTTACTTGTGACGTCACTTATTTCGCATAGACGACGTCAGATGAAATGTACCAAAGCAGGATATAAGTTTTTGATAATTTCACTGCTTTTGAGGTGAGATTATCAAGTGATAATCTACCGTTATTTCCCGATAAACCACCGAAAAGCATTAAAGAAAGTATGTTAGTGTCTTAAAATATTGATGTTATCTGGTAGAGGTTGGGAGAATTTATCAGGACTAGGCTTTGCCGAGTCATAATTTTTCGCTGCCGAGACAAGATAACATTGAATCAGATTTATTAAGACACTTACATGTTATTCTTTTTATCATGCAATCATTTTTCAGTACTTAATTATAACAAACCCTTAAAAATGACTGGCTGATATCATGTTATGTTATAAGACAAGTGTTATCGGGTCGATGCGGGCTCCTATGCATGATAAAGATTGTTATATCGCTAGGATATGGATATTGGGTGTGTTATGACACATTTACAAAATATTTCTAGTAAATCGAAATTCGGGATGATTTTAATTGAATAAGTTTAAAAAACCGCCAGTTTGTGATTTGAATAACCCGCTGTAAACGACGTGCGTCAGAAACTTGCGGTGTGCGCCGCATAGTGCATTTTAGGTATCTCATTTGATAATTGCTATATGGCGGACTTTCATCAAATTTGGTGTGTGAGCAAACAAGTGAAATGCTAAAAGATAATATAATTCCTATTTTCATACAATTCTTACTTCTTACTTACTTGTTTCTTACTTGTAGACCGGACCAATGGTAAGTCAATGACTTCTCTTGGTCCTCCTGTTAGTTTCTTCATGGTTGTTTGTTGGGAATTATTGGAAGTATTGGAAATTATTAGTATTAGTATTGACTGCCTCGGTGGCATAGACTGCCTCGGTGGCCTAGTGGTAAATGCACTCGACCCGTGACCTGGAGGTCCGTGGTTCGAGCCCCACTGTCGACGGGATGTGTTTATGGGCAAAACACTTAATAGCTAGCCCCAGTTCACCCAGCTGTAGAAATGGGTAGCAGTGGGTTTAAACCACTGCCTCTCTCTCGGGGACGTGAAAACATCAGGATTGAGTGTTCGAAAGCGATTCTATAAGCTTAAGCTTTCGTCGCAATCGAACTAAAATAAATTAGTATAAACTAAGTATTGGAAATGTAGTGTCAGTCCTAGAACTTCTGGAACACCCCTGGTATTTTCTATCGATCATTTATTTTGTAGGTGACAAAACATAGTATCATGAAACCTCAAATTTTAAGAAATGGCACAATATTCGTTGATTTCATTCATTACGCCCCGTTTACGATGTATTATATATTAAGCGGGGTGGGACAATCAAGTGTTTTTTTAATTAACTTTCGTACTTTTACTACATTTTGTGACCAATTTAATATTTGTGTAATATATTTACAGTTCTCCTGACCAACAGCGTTCTTTGATAACAAGTCCTTTCACATATTTGTTGAAAGAACCTTTTTCATTAATAGCAGATGTTTCTACACGACCAGCTCTAAAACGTTTGATGTACTCCTACTTATTGTTTAGCACGTTTATGCAACATAAAAGATGCTTGGCTTCAGACATCACAAAATAAAGATTGTATTGTCTATTCACATGATTTATTATTTCTGTAATCCATACCTTTGAATGTGTGCTATCATGTCGATGATATGCCATTTTGCAGCATTATGGAACGGTCGTACTTTCCAGGATTCCTTAAAACATTGAAATGCTCCCTGATAACTGTTTTCCTGTAGATAGATCCACCCTAACAAATTGTAGGCTGTTTCTCTATGTCCAAGATTTCCGTCTGTACCTATAAGCTGTCGCAACTTTTCTATCGAATTCATTTTGCGGTCGTATTCGTTCGTTTTAGAATAAAGCAAGTACTCAAGAAAGTACAAATACGTTAGAGAATCTACCAAGATCCAATTAAACCATATGTCGTAGCATTCATCTCGAGATCCGGTTGTTGTGTGTACTGAACGATACATTTCTAACTGTAAAGCTGGATGGACAAGGTTGGCTTGAGCTGGGAGAAATAATAGGCATCCTGTAGTATAATTTTCCAGAAAGTCTTGAAGTGACAGTCTTATATTTTTAAGTAATTCAAATACCGCGTGATTTCTGTAATACATGTGACTTTGACAGCCACAGACGGATAAATTGAACGCACCTAATAATGCCTCGCAGTTCATGATAACTTCTTTACATTTCAAAAACATATTAGCACGCAGAAAAGAAGTTGCTGCTATCAGCTTTGAAGAAATTAAATCGCAATGTTCGCCTTCGCAAAGAGAATTGTCCAAAACTCTTAAAAATATGTCTTGAAAAATTATATTTTCAGCATTTACTACAAGCGTTATTTTTGACTGTGCTATTTGCAAATGAACATGCGGTAATAGCGACTTAAGAACTTCTTGGCAGTATTTTGTAGAGTGATGTCTTATATTGTCAGTGTTGAGGAGATTCCGCAGTTTATAAACTAATTGATAAAAACATTGCCTTGTTTCTCCGATATTTGCGACGTCTTTCAGAAATCGGTTTCTATCGCGATACAGAAACCTAGCATGGTTTATGCAGATAACCTCTTCGGAAATGTTTTGTAAATTATTCCTGATTGAATTCAAGCTTAACCCAGATAGATTTTTATACATCAATTCAGCGACATTATCGCAATAAATGGAATACAGAAACTCAGTCCCTTTGGAAAGTAAATCTGTGAGAACAGAGTCTACTTTCCTGAGGGTATCCTGATTCAATCTGTCAAACATGTTTTCGTCGGGTATGAAATAATTTGGACAATTACCTTCTCTGACAAAGCGCAGAAGGACATTCAAACAAACACGCGTCCCTTTAATGAGGTTTCTTCGTGCCCAAAACATATTTTTAGAGTAATGCAGAACGTAGAATATACAAGTTTTGCAATGATAGGAAGAAATTGACTTCTCTCCAACTCTTGTTTCGATTATATCTTTTTTGATAACCTTTAGAAGGACATAACACTTATGTTGTGTAGGATTAAGGCTTGACATGAGTTCCCGTTCTTGAAGGGAAAAGGACATTCTCCATTCAGCAGATTTATTAAGGGAATGAGGGTGACCTTTTCCAACAAAGAAACAACCATATTCACTCATTTTATTTAGTTGTACATACGATGGCCAGTTGTATGGGCGACTTCTTGTCATCCAGAATTGTGCTGTCCTTGGAACATTTTGACATCTTAAAGCATAAACCAGATCAACATCCTTTTGGCCCGTTTTACCATTGTTAGTATCTGCTGGACCGTTTCGTAGTAAGTTCGGTAAGTTACTAATCTTCAAATATATATGTTTCTTACATATTCTTCCATATGTATCGACAATTTCAAATTCATCATTAAAGTGTCGTCGATATATGATGGCTTGTTGACCATTGTATACATATTGGAGTCGACAATACCCGGGTCTTGTATGCGTATCGTATGTCATTAGGTAGCACAAGCCACTCGCAGGAGCTTCATCGACATTCTCCACCACAACTTCTAATTCACTGCTTCCAAGTACATCCTCGTCAGACATTAATCCTGGCGTTGTTGTTCCTTCGAAGCTACTACCCAACTGGTACTCGCATACTTTCCCGATTTCAAGAGCAGACGCCAATATTTCTTTTGTCAATGCATACTCTGAGTGTAAGGTTCTCACGTGCTCTGAAACGCCTATGACATCTAATATCTTGTACAAATAGATGGATAGTTCTTGGTCTAAATCCGTCATTGTTTCAGGAACCTGGGATATACACCATAATCATTTTATTGAGTGTGTGTAAGATCCTAATGAGTAAACAACAAAAGCTATATTTTAGTTGGTGACTCAGCCACTCGAAACAATATGGATTTCGCAGTTCACTCAATGAAATTTCGATCAAGCTAACACACAAAAAAAACGATGATTCTATTTCTTTTGTTTAGAGAGTGAAAAGGGGTAAGATTGAAACAGGATGGAAAATAAACGAGTTTGGAAAGATACGTTTCAATTTCATCGTTATTCCATTTTATCGCAATACGTCCGAGCCTTTCTAACGTATTCTTACGTATATTTAAAAATCAAGACCTGTAAAATCGAACGTTAAAAACGAGAAAAGATAAGACACATTGATAAAACAATGCTTTGGTAGCCAAGAACTGTCATTTCTTACAAGATCAGTAACTTGAAAAAGTGCGGCTATTAAGCGATTGTCATTTTTTTTCATGACGATCATTTTATCATGTTAACTATTTATATCCTGAAAAAATCTCAAGTTTAAACTAAATATGAAAACGTTCTATCAGCTAACTTGAAAGGACATTATGATCTAGGTATGCTTATGTATTGCATCTAGTCGCATTAGTGCACTGGAGGCACTGGTCCGTGAGGAAAATCTTGGTTTTGTTTGACAAATTCGAAACAGACAAACATGAAGACAAAATATACTGAGTTTAAAAATATGCACAGTTTCACTTTTTTATCTATTAGATTTTTACAAAGTTAGTGAAAATCTATGGAGTTAATCTGGTGTTATACTCCCATATGAGATCTGATCGAATCTAGACATTATGTCTGATTTCCAAAAGATATTGCATGCTTTGCTGCATACAAGCAGCCAGATCATATGTTGTTGAGATTTGCAATAATTACGTGACATTGTGAAGTTAACATACCAAACCATTTTCAAGTAAAAGATTGGATTCTATTGCTGCGCTGTGAATTTTGCACACTTTTTATGAAAATACGATTTCATGTTTCTCTAGGTACAGTTAAATTTATTTTCAGATCATTTTTCATCTACTGTGTGATGTACAGTTAGTTACATCATAAAATTGATATCTATCACAATCAAAACCATTCTAGATCGCTCACTCAGCGCTACATTCATTCATTCCAAACAATCACTCAAATAGATACAAAATGCCCCAAAATGACCAAAAAGTATACAATCAAAAGCTACACATAAATAAATATAAATGAAAAAAATCGCGATTTCATAAACAGAATAAAAAATGTAAGCGTCTGATTGGTTCTTGATGAAATAGTAAGCTATTTACAGAACTTTTGTGCATATTTAATTAAAGGGAGGCGATGAACATCGCTTATTTTGTTCATCTTAAACAAAATTAGCGATATTGGATTACCTCCCTTTAATTTCACTCAAAACTCGCTCCACACTCACACTCAATTTCAATTCAAATTCATTCCAAAATTATTTACCTGACAATTTCACGATGTTTGAAACTCACGGTACACACAAAACACGCATAATCAAACCTTCCAATCGAGTCGAACATTTTTGCGAGCTTCGTGAATTTATTCTGTTAAGTTCTTTTTTAAAATTCCTTTGTTTAGTGCGTTTTGGAAAGAAGTCGAGGGACTTAATAAATCATCGCTTATTTCGTCCGATTGAACGAAATTATCGATAATTAATTACATCCCTTTAATAAGGTATGCGTTTTTGTTTTTTTTTTTTTTTTTTTTTTTATAGAGTAATCGACACTTTAAAATCTAAATTGATCACCAATAAAAACAAAGAAAAATGTGATTGTTTTGAATGAAGTTGCTGTTTGTTTTGAACGATCTAAGAATTTTCGAATCATTTAGGAGCAAATTTTAATTAATTTGACGGAGTGTTCTCATGAGCGAACGAAGCTCTCAGTGATCGATTATGAATTTGGTTTTGATCGAGGTGAAAATCAATTTTACGACGATGTTAACCGACATGCATAAACATCATTCGGAACACCACTCGGCCAACCTCATGATCAACCTCGGATGTACATAGACGAACTATTTTTAAAAATTACGGGAAACCCTTGGAAAAACTCGATGACGTCAGTTAAAATGGCGTTAGCCCTCGAAACTTTGAGTGAAAACATTCGACGTCGTCAACGCTACTCGTTCAAGTCACTGACGTGAAACCATGGTATCCTAGAATAAATTTCTTTAGATTCTTAAATAACGGCTGAAAAAAATTTAATTTTTGAGAATAATTCGTCATTCTCAAAAATTAAGATTTTTCAGCCGTTATTTACTGTAAAAGATATAAATCAACAGTACTAGTTTTTCTTACACTGTTTCCGCCTAACAAAATGCACGATTTTGTTACATACCCATCCGCCCTACATACATCCGAGGTCTACGGAAATGGCCGAGTGATGTTCCGAATGGCATATACATCTTACCTGCAGTTCTATTGTTACTGCCTTTCATCTTGAAATTTTCAATATCCGTAAATTATATTTCCTATACACATAGTTCGTGTCTTTGGCATGTGTCCTTCAGACATCCATGTTTACGTGACAATATTTCATCGTCTTGGACGCGAATGGGAAAGAGGATAAATTTAAGAAAGGGAACACCTCTCTATAAGTTATTCAATCTGATTAAAAAACTATAAACTTTATACTATTTCAAAATAAATCTCGCTGTTTCAAGTAATTAAAATGCAACGCATGGGTTGTTACTAAACAGTACACAAAAAAGTTTGGATATACAGTGTATATTTAACGGAGTATCGCTGTTGCGCGATGAACATTTTTGTCCGAACCTTATTCTTCATTGTAGCTCGGCTGTTTTCGGAGAAAACCCGAGGTATTGCTATAGCCTTGGTGTCGTCGTTGTCATCGTCGTCGTCGTGCGAAAACTTTGACATTTTGTGATATCTCTGGTTCCACTGAAGGCATTCACTTGAAACTTGGCATACATATTCACCATCCAAAGATCAACCTATACTATCAAGGGGGGTAAGTCTAGAACTGCATGCATGTTATCGTAAATTCTTTCGAAAATATCTTAATTTATAATAGATTGAATAGAAATATTGCGTTGATGATCAGGAACTAGGTTAATTCGAGTCCCTACAACACAGGACTTGCAGATCGAAGTTCGGGGTTTTCCCGAAAGACCTATTGCATTTTATACAGAAATAAAGTGCAATGGATTTCCCCACGTGAATGCGATTTAAACCAATCAGAATTCTTTATTTTATTGGATTGCAATTATGATGTTTTAACTGTTTGTGCCTGCACGACAACCTGTTTGTTTTATACAAGTGTTTAAATACAGAAGCTGTAACAGTAATCTACTCTGCCAGCAAACGCGATTGTTTCACATCAAATTCCATTATCGATTCACAGACGCGATAAATATCGCTATAAAATGGCAAAAAGAGTACTAGAAGACGAAAAAAGACAGCTGAAACTTTATGGTGTTCCGAACATGTTTGGAGTGACAACCCGTTGTGTCACTTCTCTGTGTTTCTAGCGGATTTCAAGGTGAGTTATTGTGATCACCTATTGTCAATCGTGCGTCGTCCGTCGGCGGAAGTCGTCAATAATTCTTTAAACGCCTTCTCCTCAATAACCAGTGGGCGGATTTCAACCAAACTTGGCAGAAAGTTCAGGGGGTGACCCTTCTCAAAACTTGTTCGTTGATTTTTGATCGCCCCCAAATATGGGCGTGGCAGGGCAGGGCTTATTCCGAGCCCGACATCTGGTTACCATGGTAACAAAAAGGCAAAAGATTGTCGACAATCTTGACGAAAATTCTTCTCCTCCAAAACCACTAGCCTATTAAGCGGAAACTTAGCTGAGATGTTTGTAGGGTAAAGCTCTTCAAAAGTTGTTAGAAAATTATTCTCCTCCTATGTCACTGGGCCAATCATGCTTAAACTTGGCAGGGATAATTCTTGGGTGTAGCTCTAAAAGAATTTAATTTCACCAAAAGCTGTCGTTTCCATGTTAACGAAAGAAACGAAAAACTGGGCCAATTGATCTGAAACTAGGTAGGGAGGTTCCTTGGGTGAATCTCTGACAAAGTTGTAAACAGAATTTTATTAAATCAAAAACTCGATTTCATGGTAAAGGAAATGTCAAAAAGGAGTTGCCAAAAAAACTTATAAAAGGTGAATTTCCTTTTAAGCCATATGGCCAATCTATTTTACCCTTGGCAGGGATGTTCTTAAGGTATAGATCTCCCAACGTTGTTAAAAAAATTCAATTCCATCAATAACTTGAATAGAAATGTTTAAAATTTACGTAAATTTAAAAAAAAAACAGTCGAACGAAATTTAAGTCTGTTTCTTTCAAAACCACCCTAAATGTACATTTAACAAACACTGGTATCTTATATTGCCAGGGGAATAATAACGCTTAACATTTCTTGGCTAGTCTCGCCTAGGACTCCGTTAGTGAAATCGCAAGATCGCCCATTTATCGATTCAAGTTAAATTACTCGAAATACAGATCGCCGTTTGCGAAAACGACGTCAACAAATGCGTTATGACGTCATTTTCATAACGGAAAATACAGCGTTGCTATAGGGAGGCTATGTTCTAAGGTCATTTGCATAGTTATTCCACTTCTGTAATAAAACACGTGCAATATAAAAAATATTCAACGAGGTTAATTCACTCCCGCGACGTGGGTCATATTAAAAATGAATTTCATGTTTATTTTATCGTTACACCTTGAATCTTAGACGGCCTGATATGATTCCATTCAAAGTGGTCATTTACTGTTTTGAAAAAAAAAGGCATTTATCCTTAGTGTATTAGTGAGGACTTGTATAAGGGACGAAAAAAGAAATAGATTAATAGTTTTTATGAGCGAGAAAAAATCGCGACGGAGATTTAAACTCAAGAATATTGATTGAGAGCGATGCACCTTAACCAACTGAGCTATCGCGTCTTACTTTCATGCAGTTGTTTAAGTGTGTATTCATAATTTTCCATGTCAGTTTAGGCAATTTGAAATCGGAGAGCCTCCGGAGATAAACGGATTATGCACCGAGTCTCAGGCGAAAATAGCCAAATAATACAGTGTGGTGATTTTTGTACGGTGTATTCTGCGTAATTAATGAACTGGTAGGGCGGGTCTTAACCGTGACGTAAATTGGCGAGTTTACTTTTCAATAGTTTTGTATACTTTCGAATTTTAGTCGGTAATCATCGTTTACGCGTACAAATAACTGCTTTGAGAGAGAGAACGCATTTCATCGTTTGTTTACCAAGGCCTCGTAACTTCAGCTTGATTAAGCTGAAGTTACGAGAATTTGGTCACCAATCTACGACTTAAGGTCTCGAGTTACTTATGTCGACTCTCTTAACAAGTAGGTTATTTTAGATAAAAGCTGAGTTCCCTTAACCTTAAGTGCAACGAACCGTTACTTAGGCTCCGCCCTGCCGGGGCATTAATCATGGATAATAAAACAAGCAAGACCAAGAACAATAACACCGATGAAATTTCGGAACATTTTCAATTGCAAAAATACTGGTTATTTCACATATCAATTTTATCATTTCCATTGTATGTCCGAGATGCTAACATCACAGCTTTGATATGGGTGATTGACCGAAAGAAAGGTGAAGAATCCCCATCCCCACTTTAAAAATATTTTATTCGTTCTGCAGGAAAAGCTGCAATATAATGGCCAATAGACATAGAGTCTAATTCTAAAAAGATATATTTATATACAAGGAAAATATGCTGTTTCCCCAAAAGAAATTATTTGACCTGTTTGTTTTACCATTGCCTTACAAACAGAATTTTTTATGCATTGATAGTAATTGAGAGAAATAAATTTTAAGAAAAAAAGGCATTGCTTGTTTCCAGCATTTTTTCCCTTTTTCTCGATGTTTTCTTCAGAATTTGCTGTCTATTTTTAATTTTACCGCACATTGAATAAAAGTCGGGATTTTTTATTTGAAGTATCCAGTTATCTAAAACTGCAATTACTAGGTGATGTCATTTAGGCAAGGTTTTCCTGGAGAACGGATTAATTGTTTCTACACTGTATAGTCCGTTTGACTTCTATATGGACCGTCCTTTTCATCAAAAGCATAAAATCGAGTTTGAATGAAGAATTTGTATGTGGTAAAATCTTAATTTCAGTTTAATACCATTCCAATAAATATTTTTTGAAAATAAAATGACCTCAAAATAATGATTTTGTCTATCTAGTTAATATTAATATTTTCGCATTTTTCACTCTTAAACACGAGGGGTGAAGAAGGCTGTTTAGTCATAACAAGATGTAAATATATAGTAAAAACACGTGGTTTTATACTATATATTTGATAGAAGAAATGTCCATTATTCCTTATTTGGACATGCTAATTAGCATATCGACGGTCATGTCATCCTAAACGTAACTATCACGTGAATTGTACCGTTATTACTCGCCTGCTTATCTAGTTTTCCTCGTGAAATTCACAACGACTTCGTTGAATAATGCTTTTTGATTGGTCTAAATATGTGAATATGGGGTTCGTCTCAGAATAGATAAGAACAATTATCATTTATCTGGCCAAACGGTTTTTAAACAAAGACAGAATACACCCAGATTTGATATCCCAAGGAATTAAAAATCTTCGACAAAATTTATTTTCATTAAATGCTCGATTTCATACCAAAACGACTCACTTAAAATCCTACATTTTTGACTCGGCCCCTATGCAAATCAGAACTATTTTGGGTTGGGCAAGTCGCTGTTCCGTTTAATACAGACACAAGAAGGTGTGAAAGGCTGGAAGTTAACATGTAGATGGACGGACAAAATCATTATTTTACATTAAAAAATTCTGAAAAAACATGATTCGTTTTGGTATTAGATGGAAAATATGAAATGACAAGAAAAAAAATTATTTCATTAATTCATTTCTGAGATTTTCGGCGAAATGTTGGTCCATATAGAAGTCAAACGGACTATACCGATTAAAGAAATCTGCGTGTTTCTATACTGGACCGTTACCGTTTTATGCAAAATGAAATAACATTTTCAACAATGATTTTTCAGAGGATGTTGCTTGGGGATATGGAATTACCATATATCGTGGGATACCGTTTTTATATGAATTCAAGATTTTAGAAGGAAACGTGGTGTCATCGCTTCCATTTCTTTATATTCAACGTCTCATCATCCTTGCTAATATGCTGTTACATGTATCATCACGAGGTAACAAAATTAACTTTTCACTCGTTTATTGGTTACAATGTCTGTTTTTAAATACTATCCATCAGTGAAAATAAGCTGTATTTCGCAATTGAAAATGCACTCACCTTTTGTTGTTGTTTTTGTACAGCATGTTACTTGTTTCTACACTGTACATGCAAAATTACAACACTGAACCAGGTATACGATTGGGAAGAATAATCCGTATGAACCCATTTCATAATGTTAACGTTGCGAGAAGCAATATTAGATGGTTTTATCATTGTAAACGACAAAATATCGAGTCAATTTTCTAACCTGAAGTTACGAGGATACGGTAAACAATCGCCGATTTATCATTTCGATGTTTTTATGTTAATATTAACAGTCTCATAGAAGTGAGACAGTATCAAAAGAGCTGTCAGACGTCTAGGATGACCTTTTGAGTTGGGGTTTTACGTCGCTTTCAACAATCTCTCAGTTATATCGAGACGACTGGAGCACCTAACGATGGATTCCTGGTATTTCTCACACAAGTACTACCACCACATCCCTCTCCTAGCCTCCAGTTGCTATTCCACTTAGGTTTCCAACTGCGCTAATTGCCGCGGCTTAGGATGACCTAACGGTGCAACAGTTTGCCCATTTTGCCCCGCTCTTCCCGCACATGCTTGCAAAGCGGGGAAGAAATGGCAAATAGTTCGCACCGTTTTGTCATCCTCAACAAAGGGTTGGTTAAGAATATTTACGGACGCCGTATAAAGAGTATCCGCGATTTTCTGGAGCTATTTTAGACACCATGTGACGTGGATACGAATTTTACCTTCGCATTCTGTTGGTTTAATACTATTTGTGTTGAAATCTAGTCACATAGTGTATTATTTGGCTTCTTTCGCCTAAGACTCTGTGCATATTTCGTATATCTTCGGAAGATCTCCGAGTTCTAAGTACATAAACAGTTAGTTACATATCTTTATATAAGCAATTTAAGCAGCAGGTGAGAGAATGAAAGAATAGCTCTGTCGGTTAAGATGTATCGCTGTCAATCACACATCTACGAGTTTTAGTCTCTGAGGTGCTTGGGGTTGTTGGTTTTTTTCATACTTTCCTTCGTCCCTGTTACAAGTTCACACTTAGGGAATATATTTTTGTTGAATTATTAAACTACCATTTTCTGCTGATTGATATCGCGACATATGAGATGCAAAGAATCTTTTATTGCTGTAACGAGTCATCTATAAACAGATAAAAACTAGGCTGCGCCGAGTTTTTATCTGTTTTAGATGACGAGTTTAATAAATTCTGTATTTTATGAGCACAAATTTTATATTCTGTTTATAATATGACCCGAATTTTAGCGAAAAACCGCCAAAATTCTTGAAATTCAACGTTTCAATTTTCCGCGAAACTTATAACTAAATCGCCGTTCAAAAATGACGTCACAAAACATGGATTATTACGTCATTTTTGCAGTTACAAAAATAGCGTTACTATTTGCTCTGAGCTCATTTGCATATTTATTCCACTAGTGTAATAACACCCGTGTAATATCAAAAATATTCAACGGGATTATTTCACTCCGGCGACGTAGGTCATATTATAAACTACATTTATTTGCCTTAAACCACGAAGACACATACACAAAAAAGTAGACCTTTTAATGGGAGGTAATGAATAAAGATTATTTCGTTCAATTTGGACGAAATTATCGATCATTTATTACTTCCCTTTCGTTTCTTTCAAAACTCGCTCCACACATTGATTCACTTTTTCATTCATAATTCATTCCGAAAGCGTTCATATTGTCAATTTTACAGAACAGTCCTCACACGGAGATAAGTTGAAAGTTGGAGTAGATCTCAAAATTGCCAAATGATCTCCTCAATTCGAAAGATTGACGTGATCAAGTTTTGCACTTAGGTACTTTAGTACTTTAAGTGCTCGGAGTTTGAACGGTGTTTGACTTTTTGCCCTCTGCTCCAGAGGTTTTAAACTCGAAGAGCATCAGTAGATATGGGAGAAGCATCGCGAGATATAGGTTAGATTAACTACTCGGGAAGAGCTAGGTTTATAATATGTTTAGGCGTAACTAGGATTTTGAAAATTATACGCACTCACAAGGCGACCAACATAGACTATATAGAATAGAGGCGATATGTGGACTGTGACAAAAGATGAATGTCGTCCGTCCGCTCCCCTTTCATATGAATCGAGCGTTGGTGAATGATCAAAACATCGTAGCTACAGCTTGAATAAGCTGTAGTTTCGATGTTATGATCATTCATCACAGACATTTTTTATAGAGAGGATTTATTTCTATTACGCACTTGCCTCATATGCGTAATGGATTTAACGTCATTTATATGTAACTCGTCTCGAAAAGGGACCATCTTGAAAAACCATTATGTATATTTGTGATTTTGTTTTTCTTTTTTCCTTGTCAAGTTATCTTAAGAATCCATGTATGAAGATTGTAAGTTTTAATGTGTCTTAAACTTATTTATTTGCATGAGTATTTGTTTAAGTAAAATTTGTGTTATTTTCTCGTATCTTTGAAAAATTCTCTCCAGCCTGCGTCACTCTTTGTCCTATTAACCAGTCCAACAACATTTGCGACGTTTATTCTGGTGTCTACACGCATCTGTAAAATAAAGAGAGGATATTCGGTTAGTTTTTCAGTGTAAGATCGACTTATATATTATTGGGCGAACAACAAAATCTATGATTTTCACGTGAGGTGAAGCCATGAATGACATTCTAGCTTTTGTTCTTCACAAAATGAAATATCAATCGACCTTACTAGAAAAACAAGCGATTGATTCATTCATTTAATGCAAGAAGGAGACAAAATATAAATTTTAAGGACAACTTTTCTTTGTGCGCGTCATTTTGTACGTGACTTAACAACGTTAATGATGACGTCACCTTTTCGGCTCCGCTCAGATAACGTCAGATTGGATGAAAAAAACGAAAGCAGGGTATAATTATATAAAGGATAATCGTTTGTTTTTATATTTCATTGAGTGAACAACAAAAGCCTTATTTTCACGGGAGTGAACATATAGCTTTTGTTGCTCACGAAATGGAATAAAAATCGATCTTACTCGAAAAACAAACGATTATTCTATTTTCTTATTGCAAAAATGAGACAAATTTGAAAATTCTAGGACAAATTTTCGTAAAGCGCGTCATTTTGCACGTGACAGCTATGCAACGTTCATTGTGACGTCACTTATTTTGCTCCTCAACGATAACGTAAGATAGGATCAAATGCACAAAAGCGAGTGTTTTATTATTTCACTGCTTTTGTGGTGAGATTATCAAGTGATAATCTACCGTTATTTCTCGATAAACAACCAAAAAGCATTAAAGGAATGATGATTACGGTGAACCATATCTTAAAATTTCAAATACAAGTGATTGGGACAGCGTAATGGAGGTCAATAGAATAGGGGAAACCGTTACGAAAGTAAAGGGTCATGAATAGCAACAGTCCCTAAGGCCACGTTTACATTTGGCCTAAGGAGCCCGTACGGCGCCCGTATCTCGCCGTAAGCATAAAATCGTGCGGTGACTTACGGTGCCCGTGCGATCATCGCACGGTCTTACGGGCACCGAAGACACCTGCGATCTCGTTTAAAAAATGTTATACACATCTTTAGAAATCGCAAGCCCGTAGCCTTGTGCGGACATCGCACGGTCGCCGCACGGATATCGCACGGAAGCCTTGCGATGATCGCTCGGAAATCGTACGATATATTAACTATCAAACATCCAAAATTAAACCCGTAGAATCGTGCGATGACCGCATGGCATCCTCTCGGTATCCGTACGGAACCCGTACGATCTCCGCACGAGAATCTCACGATTACCTTGCGATATCGCACGGGACCCGTGCGGTCTCTTTAAGGTACGTCCCCCCTCAAATATTTTCAAAATCGCACGATCACCCTACGGCATTGTAAACACATACGCCGCAGACCGTAGCTGTCTGCGATGTCCAAAAAATCGTGAGAAAAATCGTAGGCTGCGGTATCGTACGGCGACCGTGGCAAATGTAAACTAGGCTTAAAATAGATAGCAGATTTCAAGAAAAAAGTCGATATCACTCTCTAACCCTTATCAACCACGTAATAACTGTATTTTACATTCACAATAAATTCTATATTTACGTCGCAAAAGTTGAATTTCAGTTCCAATAAAAGTTCTGTTGAATGAAAATGTATACCAGACTTCGAATTTAAATCTCACGGTAAAATATCATCGATGACGTGGATCATGATGAAAACATACAGAATCACAACGAAGGCGAAAGCAATTATTTTTTTGGACAGTGTCAGGATTATGGAATCATTTTCTGGGTGTATTAGATGTGGATATCATTTGGGCCAGAAAGGGGGATAGTGGCTTTGCATCTAATCTCAATCTATGTCCTTCTTGTGCATTGAAGGTTTGCTTTCAGCTGCATAAACAACAAAATTGAAAATTTCAATAGAAGTTGTGAATGCCGATGAATACGACAGTCACTCTATCATGCACACAACCATTATGATATTTCAGGCATATTTCCATTGTTTGAGAGTTTGCTTTCTCCATTTCACCGGACGTTTTGTTTTCCAACTGTTAGTGCGAGCGGACGTTCTATGGCCATAGTTTTAGAACATTTATCTTGCCAACAGGCAGTATATCGATATATGTCCGCTGCTTAGTCATATCGGCCTTCACCTTACCAAATGAACCGATATTACGTTAATTCTAGTAACAAACGTTACTTTTCGTCGTAACAGAATGAAATAACAACCTATATATAAATCATGATCATGTACCTGCACTCGCCGTTTTCGCCTAATGGTCTACAATATCTTGGTCTAAATAACCCACAGCGCCCCGAACATTGTTGAACACCGGTGCAAGGACCGCCAAACAACATGTCAGCTTCGTATCCGTCGTAGAGTCTGGTAGCAGTAATGAGATGAAAGCCGGCAATCAGCAAAACTAATAGCCTAAAATCCATCCTGATGAGCTGCGTGCAATAGAGAACACAGTAAATATCATTGTAAAATTAACAAAAACTTCTATAAAAAAATATTCTAAATCGCTCACTCGCCACTCGATTAATTTCAAAATACTCATTCCAACAATTCGTTAACGCTCTAAAACGCACAGTAACTACATTGAAACCGCCCAAAAATTTCCAAGATTTCACTAAAATACGTGAATTTGGAAGCGATTAATGATTCTTGAAGACATAGAATTAGAAGATATTGAATGTATGGTCTTTGAATACCGAATTAATTAAACGAGCCATTTATAAACAGATAAAACGAGGCTGTACCGAGTTTTATCTGTTTTAGATGACGAGCTTCATGAATTCGGTAATTTATTAGCACATGTTCGCTATTCTGTTTATAATTTGACCTGAATTTTCGCAACAAATCGAGGAAATACAAGATATTTATGAGTTCAGTTATTCCGCGAAACATATAACGTTGTTTGCGATTTGACGTCGTCAAATACATTATGACGTCATTTTCACATCGAAAATACATACAGGATAATCGTTTGTTTCAGTGTAAGATCGATTTATATTTCATTGAGTGAACATCAAAAGCTATATTTTCACGAGTGGCAGAGCCACGAGTGAAAATATAGCTTTTGATGTTCACGAAATGAAATATAAATCGATCTTACACGAAAAACAAACGATTATTCTATTTCTTTAATGCCAAAATGAGACAAAATGTGACATTTCTAGGACATATTTTCGTAAAGCGCGTCATTTTGCGCGTGATTGCTATGCAACGTTCATTGTGACGTCACTTATTTCGCCCCGCATAGATAGCGTCAGATAGGATGAAATGCACAAAAGCAGGGTTTAAGTTTTTGATAATTTCACTGCTTTTGCGGTGAGATTATCATGTGATAATCTATCGTTATTTCTCGATAAACCACCGAAAAGCATTAAAGAAGACCTTACTAAACATTCTTTGTTCATTTGCTTTTTTATTACACTAGTTTAATAACACCTTTGTGATATCTAAAATACTCAACTGGTTTATGTCACTCCCGCGACGTCGGTTATATATATAATACGTACTTAGTATTCTGTATGAGAAAAAATATCTAACGAGGTTGGGAGAAATGATAATTTGCGAGGCTCTGCCGAGACGATTATCAATTCTCACAACCGAGTTAGATATTTTTTCATACAATACACTAAGTATGTATTATATTTATCTTATAACCTATATTTGTCTTGTTTTCGTCGATGTTTTTAGCTGAAATGCAAGTTTCTAAAAATAACCGCATTATATTATTGTTCTAAAAATAACTATGTGATATCATAAAAAATATCGTACGGGTTGTTATCACACGGATATTTGTATAGTTATTAGATAAGTTATAATTCAATTTATAGAACTTGTCAAGTTTATCTTGGCAGCAAATGAAAGAGGTGTGACATGGGAGCCCTAAAAAAGATAGACGTTAAGACGTCGTGATGTAACGACGTTATCGAGAACAAATGAGCATGTGCGTGACATTTCCAACAATTTTATGTGTGCGTGACTGACAGATATTTAGAGATGTTGACAAACACACGCTGCTTTCTAAATATTCTTCGATTGTGGTCATGAGGTCCTTAGCTATCTTTACAGCGTGTAGTGAAGACTGTGATCAGACTGTGCACATGCTGACGCGCACATGTGAAATTGTTGAAAATGTCACGCACAGGCTCAAATGATATCGTAAGAAATAATCGCACATAAAAATGGGAGGATTAATTATGATCTTTATTTTGTCATCAGACCTGTTCCATTAAACCAAGTGTTTATCACCGTTTTCTCAACTTTTTACGAAAAAATTAATCGTAAGTCAAAATTACAAATCGTACCTGATGTTTTTATTCATTGTTTGATTCTGCATTGCAATATCTCATTGGAATCGTCTTTTAGAGACGATTCCAATGAGATGATGCGTGTCAGAATTCCACATTTAGTCACTACTGTAGAAGCAACTTTAATTTTTTAATTACGCAAAAACTGATCGTAAGATGTTTGGTAAAACGGCCCCTGGAGCCCGTTTTACTCAACTTCTTACGAAAAAATAAATCGCAATTGTCACAAGCAATTTCTTCTTTAACCACACAGTTTTCTTAATTTCTAAATTAAATTTTCAAATTACTACAGGATTGTTTTAGTTTTCGTGGAGGACCTGTTCCACTTAAAAACATCGTTTTTTTACGGAAAAGCCAGGGTTTCACACTTACTTTTCATTGCCACTAGCCAAAAGGACCTACTAGCCACAAATCTTGTAGGTCCTCTCTAATAAAAGGGATAGAAACATCGTGAAATTGACACTTATTCCGATCAAAACTATTCTAAATAGTTCACACGGCGCTCCATTCATTCATTTAAAAAAAAAACTTACTCAAGTCGATCAAAAACACTCTGAAATATTATGAAAACATTTCGAAATTGGCCAAGACGATCAACATTTCATTCAAATCGATCAAATTATTCTACTATTTTTTTTTTGCTGGTGTGGATTTCAAAGTTTCTCATTGGTCCATAAAGACACACAAGCAGAAAACTACCTTATATATATATATATATATATATATATATATATATATATATATATATATATATATATATATATATATATAGACGGAAAATACAGGTTCGGCAAACGCCGGCCCGGCAAAAGTATAAATACGTGAAAAAATAAAACTTTGACTTCACACGCCTTTGATTAACTATTTAATGAAGAAGATAATATATAAATCCAAACGCGTTTCGCCTTACGGCTCATCAGTGGAAACGTTAATAACGTCGTCGTTGTAACTACGACGTAACGTCAGTCATGACGTCACGTCCGGTTATTGGTAACTTTATTGTTGATTACTACTTGTTTTAATTGCAATTAGTTTAGGATTAAAACAATTGATGAAGTATTTTTCCTTTGTTAGTCTGACAGATAAATTTTCAGTTTTTAGTTTGAAAAAAGGAAACATTTGAAATTTTGGATTGTTTTGGGAGCATATACTTAAGTGTTCACTTAGGGGTATTTGTCTAGTTGTGGGGTCTCTAATTTGTTGAGCGTGTACAGTTCGTCTTGTTCTTAATTTATCTCCCGTTTGTCCAATATAAAATTCCCCACAACCGTTACACGTAATGACATATATTACATTTTTAACATCGCAAGTCATGTTTGCATTTACTTGAAATATTTTTCCGTTAAAGTTGTAAGAGTCACTTTCGACAATATGTATACAGAGACTACAATTAGGTCGTCCACAGCGGCTTACTTTAAATTTGGATTTTTCTCTATCAAGAAATTTTGATTTTGTAAGTATTTGTTTTAGGTTAGGGAGTTGTCGCTTACTTTTTATTATGTCGTGGTTTGATATAATATTTTTCATTGTTTCATCGGAATGTAAAATGTATAGGTTGTTTTTCAATATAGGGAACATTTCGGAATTCATGGGGTTTTGTGTCGAGACATATGGAATTACATTTTCTTCTGTTTTAGGATTTGTTTGTAAAAGCGTCTCTCTTGGAATTTGCAGAGCTTTTTTAATTCCGTCACGAATTAATGTGATGGGATAATTTCTTGGTAGGAGACTATCCTCAAGTTCCTGTAGTCTCTGTAGCTTTGTGTTTTCATTTGATACAATTGTACAAATTCTGCGTGCCAGGTTATAAGGAATACTGTTTTTGGTGTGCTTTGGATGGCATGAATTAAAATTAAGGTATTGTTTACTATCTGTTTCTTTGAAATATATGTCAGTGGTTATTTTTGTTCCCTCTTTGATCAGAAGTATGTCTAGAAAAGGCAATTTTTGGTCGCTTAATTCAATTGTAAATTTTATGTCTGGGTGTAATTTGTTTAAAATAGTGTGAAATAATTTCAAATCGTATTCTGATTTCGTCCAAAATATGAAGCAATCATCCAAAAATCGTTTCCATGTATTTTTTATGTATAAGGCAAATTCGTTATTGAATGTTTCTTCGCAAAGTAAATAAAGTTTGGACTGATTACATAAATGTAACAAAGAAAATTCCAAATTATCATCAAAACGTCATCAAACACAACGTTACCTCTAAACAGAGAAAAGCAATTCAAGAATTAGCGAATGATGAAGACATAATTATTAAAGAAGCTGATAAAGGTGGAGGTATAGTTATCATGAATAAATCTTATTACAAAACTAAAATGCTAGAAATGTTAAACGACAAAAACTATTATTCTGAAATAGATGATAATTGCTCCAAAAGAACTTTTAAAAAAATAAATAAATTGTTAGATCTGGCTCCAAAAATGACAAAACAAGAAGTTGAATACATAACTAACTTTGAGTATAAATCCAGTTCCTTTTATGGACTTCCAAAGATTCATAAAAGCTCCCTAATTAAAGAATCATGTAAACAGACGAAAAGATACGCCGTAGAATTCCAAGACCCAATTGACCTGAAATTCAGACCAATAATCGCTGGACCGTCGTGCGAAACCCACCGTTTAAGCAATTTGATTGACATTCTACTGAAACCTCTCATCAAACACGTTGAAAGTTACGTTAGAGATGACATAGATTTTCTCAATTATATCCCCGATAATGTACCAATAAAAACCCAAATGGTGTCATTTGATGTAACAAACTTATATACAAATATAACACATAAACTAGGCTTAGAAGCCTTAGACTATTGGCTTACCAAATACCCTGAACTTATACATAAGCGTTTTAACAAGGAATTTATTATAGAAGGTTCAAAGCTGATTTTAGAAAACAACAACTTTATCTTTGACAACAAATTCTATACCCAAGTAAAAGGCACTGCCATGGGAACCAAATTTGCCCCGACATATGCAACTTTAGTCTTAGGCTACCTAGAGAAAAAACTTTATTTACTTTGCGAAGAAACATTCAATAACGAATTTGCCTTATACATAAAAAATACATGGAAACGATTTTTGGATGATTGCTTCATATTTTGGACGAAATCAGAATACGATTTGAAATTATTTCACACTATTTTAAACAAATTACACCCAGACATAAAATTTACAATTGAATTAAGCGACCAAAAATTGCCTTTTCTAGACATACTTCTGATCAAAGAGGGAACAAAAATAACCACTGACATATATTTCAAAGAAACAGATAGTAAACAATACCTTAATTTTAATTCATGCCATCCAAAGCACACCAAAAACAGTATTCCTTATAACCTGGCACGCAGAATTTGTACAATTGTATCAAATGAAAACACAAAGCTACAGAGACTACAGGAACTTGAGGATAGTCTCCTACCAAGAAATTATCCCATCACATTAATTCGTGACGGAATTAAAAAAGCTCTGCAAATTCCAAGAGAGACGCTTTTACAAACAAATCCTAAAACAGAAGAAAATGTAATTCCATATGTCTCGACACAAAACCCCATGAATTCCGAAATGTTCCCTATATTGAAAAACAACCTATACATTTTACATTCCGATGAAACAATGAAAAATATTATATCAAACCACGACATAATAAAAAGTAAGCGACAACTCCCTAACCTAAAACAAATACTTACAAAATCAAAATTTCTTGATAGAGAAAAATCCAAATTTAAAGTAAGCCGCTGTGGACGACCTAATTGTAGTCTCTGTATACATATTGTCGAAAGTGACTCTTACAACTTTAACGGAAAAATATTTCAAGTAAATGCAAACATGACTTGCGATGTTAAAAATGTAATATATGTCATTACGTGTAACGGTTGTGGGGAATTTTATATTGGACAAACGGGAGATAAATTAAGAACAAGACGAACTGTACACGCTCAACAAATTAGAGACCCCACAACTAGACAAATACCCCTAAGTGAACACTTAAGTATATGCTCCCAAAACAATCCAAAATTTCAAATGTTTCCTTTTTTCAAACTAAAAACTGAAAATTTATCTGTCAGACTAACAAAGGAAAAATACTTCATCAATTGTTTTAATCCTAAACTAAATGCAATTAAAACAAGTAGTAATCAACAATAAAGTTACCAATAACCGGACGTGACGTCATGACTGACGTTACGTCGTAGTTACAACGACGACGTTATTAACGTTTCCACTGATGAGCCGTAAGGCGAAACGCGTTTGGATTTATATATTATCTTCTTCATTAAATAGTTAATCAAAGGCGTGTGAAGTCAAAGTTTTATTTTTTCACGTATATATATATATATATATATATATATATATATATATATATATATATATATATATATCTTGAACAAATAAGTGATTTCGGGTTACCTCCCTATATTTAATTCAAAACTCGCTCCTTACGCTCGTTTAACTTAATTCAAAAGTCATTCATCTTTTCAATTTCACGATCAGTTTAACTTTAACAGATTGATATGATAGATTTTGATGCCAATCAAAAGACTTCAGGTGGTGTTTATCATGAAAAGGTGTTGGATATCTTGTCCCACATAATAACTTGAAAGACAATAAGATCAAACAATGAAACAATCGCCTAAGCAAGATGTTATGTAGATTGGGGAAGCATGTCTTAAAAGACATATTTAACCAAGCATAATCTCATATCAAATTGCTTTCTAAATAATACTTATTTCATGTGCATGTGTGCAAATAAAATAACATACCTCCAAAAAAGTAAGCTGTTAAAAAGCTAGAATTAGTCCGATAGGTCAATGAGCTACTATTATGACTGTTTGATGCTTAATCAACCACAGACACGGTGATAAACTACTAAATAAACGAAAACACTTTAATGGTCTTATATCGCTCACCTAAGTATGATTCAACTTGAGGTAGAAATTGCGGGTAATGCAACATTTTTCAATCGGCCGATTTTGGTTTTTCTCGGACGACGTTGTGAAACTTCGGGATCACAGAATATAATCTTTTTAACCTTTTTCATAACATCATTTGTTTCCGATGGTCGATGCTCATGATTTTGGAAGCTTACTGAGTCACCTAAAGATCCCGATTTTGGACAAATTTCAAAATTGTGCATTACATTCCTACTACCGCAAGGAAATTACATTGCGGCGTTCTATTACTATTAAGTTCGTGACAAAATACACGTATAGTAACAACCGTGAACCCTCGGCGATTCTACGGAATAGACCTCGGGAGTGCTACGGGCGCAGCCACGAAAGCGCGTCATTTCGTGCGTGGGCTTATATGATGTCACATATTTTTACTGCGTTTTGTCATCAAATTATAAAATGCCCAAAAGATCTCTGAAGACAATCAGAGAGAATTGACAAAAAATGAATTTCTTCAAGCGTATTAACCGAAGAACCACCTGGAGCCGAATAGCCTAAGAATGACCCAACATTGCTACATTCGTCCGAGGTACTTTCCAGGTTACGGAAAAGTCCGAGCGATTTTCCGAATGGTATAGTAAGTGAGTCTTTAAATTTGTCTTTCTCGTGAATTTAGTCTTGTTGCGAACAATTGAACAGGACCGGGAGGGGACAGGGATGGCAAGTCCGACTTGCTTTACGTGTCTACATGTTCGCTTAGTACAGTTTTAAAGAACATTGTGAAATAGACACTCAATCCGATCAAAAATATTTTAAATCACTCACTCGGTACTCCATTCATTCATTCTAAAACATTACTAAAAACCATCAATAAACGCTCCAAAATTACTTGAAAAGCTCAATTGAAAAATTCGTAATTTCATTGGCTTGCTTGAATTTGGAGGCGTCTGCTTGGTTCGTTGAAATAATTTCTATGCCCCGACCCCTCACTTGATCCCTTGACAAAGAATATACCATCGACCTGCTCTTATGGGGTACAAAATGTTTCGCAAATATGTCTTGTTTAGAAATTGTTTGTATATTTCATTAAAGAGAGGGAAAACAATATCGTTATTTCTGTTCAAAATGAACGAAATTTGCTTTCTTTATTACCTCCCTTTAAAATCATTCAAAACTCGCCCCCACTCTTTCAATCTCATTCACTTTGTCACAATATTTAACGTGTAAGTGTGCAATCCTATACCATATGGTGAAGAAAGTGTGATAGTTTTAAAACAATCGACTCAGCCACTTTTGCTTATTTCAATGCTGTTCGTAACACAAGAATACAATTCACAAACGCACCGGAGTATACCGAATTATTTATATGTGACCCGTCACGCGGAGAGAGACCATTTGGGAACTCTGTAAATAAAACATTTGAAAAAGAGATTGGTTCTAGTACAGGCCAATCAGGGTTCGCAATTGAAAAATATTTCACTGGAAGGTAGATTGATTATTCTAGATTCAGAAAATTGGCAAAGTGTGAAAATGTGTCGACCCTAGTCAGCCTGCGCAATTCGCATAGCGAAAAATAAAAACATAGCGAGCTAGTTACAAGAACGGTTAACACTGTCAATTAAGCTTTTCATTGTATCGTAAGGGTTTAGACGAGCTTGGTCTGTATATCTTTCATGAAAACTAAATCAAACTTAAGAAATTTTCAGACTTCTTGCTGGTTTCTATGAATAGGGCCTACTTAATTGATATACTGAGTGTGTCACTCGGTGGTACGTCGTCCTTTGATGACTACTTTAAATAAGAGTATATTATATATAAATCGTAATCCAAAGACGGCTATTCTGGTTGTTTAAAAGTATTCACACCTCCATCAATTAAATGTTGTTACAAGATTCATCATAATATTGTTCGAAAAAAAATATTGTAATCTCTATCTATTTTATTTTCTACTCTTAGCTTGATCATAACCGTAGTTTTCAGGATGTTACCTAGTATTTTAGATCTAGTAAATTCAGTTAGCTATTGCTTTATGATGATGATGATTATCATTATTATTGTTATTATTATTATTATTATTATTATTATTATTGTTGTAATTGTGTTTATAATTATTACATTATTGTGATGATGATGATGATGATGATGATGATGATGATGATGATGATGATGATGATGATGATAATTATTTTTATTATTATTATTACCATTATTGTTATCATTATTATCATTTGTACTACTGTATTTATTATAATTATTATTATAATCATTATAATTATTTTTATCATTATTATTGCTGATATTAACGAAAAAGTCGAATGTAAATTATATCGATAATCGAATATATCTACCACGTGATTCAATAACAATCCGTCCTTTTTAGCTCACCTGAGCACGAAGTGCTCAAATTGAGTTAATTTGTGCGGGTGCAGTCCGTCGTCCTTCGTCCATCGTCGCCAATTCTTCCTTGTGTCAAAGGGGTCAAATTAAGAAAAGCCTTGTCTGCACTCTTTGGGTCTCCTTTTTTGGCTTAAATATCTTGAAACGTTGTCAGAATGTTTGTCTCCATCAAACCTCGGTCAAGATTGAAATTGGTTCAAGTGGGGTCAAAAATGGGGTCAAGTTTTAAGAAAAAAAGTCGGCTCAAACATGGGGTCAAGGGGTCAATTAAAAAACCACCTGGTGTTCACTCCAGAGGTCACAGCTTTTTCGCTAAAATATCTTTAAAATTAGTAAGAATGTTTTTCTCCATCGAATTTCGGTCAAGTTCGAAATAGGGTCAAGTGGGGTCAAAATAGGGTCAAGGGGTCCAATCTTAGAAAAAACTTTTGTGCACTCTAGAGGCCACAATTCTGGCTCAAATGCCTTAAAACTTGGTCAGGATATTTGACTCAATTAAATCTAGCGCAAGTGAGGTCAAAATGGCGTTAAGGGGTCGAATCTAAGTTTAGTTGAGCCTTGTGTGCATTCTACAGGTCACATTTTTGCTTCAAATATCTTGAACCAAAGTATGGGTTTCTTCATCAAATCTGGTTCAAGTTTGAAATCGGGCCAAGTGGAAGTCAAATATGGAATCAAATTTTAGAAAAACCTGGTTTGTTTAACTGTCTTGAAACTTTGTCAGAATGTTTGTCTCCATGAAATCTTGGTCGAAATTGAAAATTTGGTCAAGTGGGGTCAAAAATGGGATCAAAGGGGCAAATCTTAGAAAAACACGTTTGCGCTCTAGAGGCCCCTTTTTTGGCCCTAAGGATTTGAACCTTTGCCAGAATGTCTATCCCCATGAAATTTAATTACAGTTCGAAATTGTTTCAAGTTGAGTAAATAAAAAATTATGTCAAGAGGTCAAATTTAAGAAGAACCTTGGAACAATCTGGAGGCCACATTTTAACTCAAATGTTTTAAATATTGTTCAGAATGTTTGTCTCTATTAAACGTAGGTCAAGTTGAAATTTGGTCAAGTGGGGTCAAAAGTGAGGTCAAGGGATCAACTTCATGAAAAACCTTGTGTACACTCTTGGATTGAAAATCCCGAATCTTAGACAGAATGTTTTGCTCTTATGATTGTCTCTTTTATATCTTTGACTTTTGTCAGTAGTGACAAAGACAGTAATAATTTCAAATAAGTAATGTTGACACTATGCCACCTTTATAAACTATATGCAGCAGGTGAGCGCTAAAGGGCCAATGCTCCTCTTGTTTATAAAACTATTTCAAATTTAATCATTTCAGTATCTAATAAATCAAAACAAACGGAAATATTACCTGAGGATACCTTCGATCACGATTATAAAAAACGCCGATTATTTCCTGTTTTCTGTGTTGTACTCATGCGGTGTGAAAAAATACATGCATGAACTCCTGACTGCGGAATATCATATATTATCATATTTGGGCCTGTGCGTAACTTTTCCAAAAAAATTGATGTGCGTTAGGTGCCAATTTTGAGCAGCACAGACAGCAACATAGTGTAAATACAAAGTAACCTAGTGGATTATAGATTCTTTAAGACCTAATCTAGCTACTAAATGCATAATGAAGACTCTGGTCAGACTGTGCGAATGCACAGGCTGGTTAGAGTCTTTGCTTTGCGCATATTTGGAATTGCTGGAATTCTTACGCACAGGCTCATTTATCTTTAAATTTCTTACCATTATTACTATGATTATTATTATTTCTATACAGTATATTTCTATCGTCATCATTAATTTTTGATAAACGCCGTGAAAGATCAGAAACATTTGACATTTTTAAACAATTTATTTTGTGGATATCCTGAAAACTTTAAGATAATTGTAAGTCTTTTCTCAAGATAACGAAACATACACAACATAATAAAACCAAAATAAGATGCATCTCAGACAAAAGCTTTTGTCAAAAATCGAATGTGATTAAACTAAGTTTTTGACCTGGTTTAGTAGGCCATTGGAAACAACCCTGTATCCTGGAAATTGCCTATGAAAAAGATAATAGTCAAAAACCGAACAACGTGTGTACTACGTAGCTTTTTTGTGATCACGCGCACGCAAAAATAGGTCTAGTATACGTCATCAACTTCTGTGCGACACGAAGTGCATTGTTTGTTCAACGCAGTGCTTGCATATCACTACGCTTTGCTAAAATCAAAGTATTGATAGTACTGAAGGCGAGGGGACTGAATAGACGAAACAACACACGCGGTCAATTTTCTGGAATATAGCCTTGATTATTTACCTTGTCCTGATCCTGCACACCAGATATTTTCTTATTTATCACTGCCAAAATCACTGCTGTATAAAAGATACATAGCTTTTTTATTTGATCTTGACGGATGACCTTACCAATACGGAAAGGAAGAAAATGCTGCAAACTATCACTGTCTCCATTCTCCCTAATATTATATATATACTATATTTCTGCTACAAATTTTATTAATTTGCCCACATATTGTATGTGATCTGCAACCCTTTACAATTTGGACCTATCTAAACATTTGTTGTCTTGTAATGGATTAATCTAAATTAGAAAATCAAAGGACTGAAGGTCCTGAAAGCCGCCATGAGGATGATACCATGATATTTTGGAACTTTAGTTATTTGTGATCAGTAACTCAGATTTTGAGATAAGAATAACCCGACAGTATTGTAAGATGTACCAATTGTCAAATGGTATTCATAGAGAATATCAAGTTAAAACAAAAACCTGGTTCAAATTCCTGATAATGTTCATTAGTGCATGTAGATATAGTTTTTGTTTCAAACTTCAATGATCAAGACAATTCATATTAATATAAGCGGTTAGTGGTCCAAGCATTTGGACATATATGCAAAGTATAAACACGACAAAAACCCAACCTCTGAATAATCATATTTTTGAAAAAAATACGAGCTTATCACTTCAGTTCAAAACGAAAGTAAAACCTAGCTGACTGATTTGACATCGATGCTCAGAATTTAATTCCGTTCGCAAATAGCACTCTTGAATTCTTATCAACAATATCTTTACTTGACCGGTTCAATGTAAACCGATATCGTGTAGAATTGAAAAGTTGTGTACTGGATTATCAAAATCGTAGTATCATAAAAGCGGTTACAAAATAAAATTAGGTCAATATAATGGAAGCCCTAGGCTCAAGCACTATCAGATTTTTTTTTTTTTTTTTATAAATTGTCCACACACTAATTAATTCATCAAATACATTGAACGGATATTTGTGTGGAAGTGAAATACAAAGCGGTACCGTTTTTGTTTACATGTATAAATCTGGGGCGTCAATCTTTCCAATATGGCGGCCTACGGCTACGGCTTGAGAATCGCTAGAACGATGTTTTTGAAAGGCTAAATCAATGATGTGGATGGAAGTTTTCCGTTAAATTCAACGTTGATTGATGAATATATAAAAACAGACGGACAAGCTAAAACAATTTGTCTACTCACCTAGTGATTAAACGTGCAATACAAAGATCGACGATTTTCCTGTCAGCTTGTTCTTCCGTCCTTCTCGCTTCGGAAATGACACGCCATGACGTCAGCATTTTCAACACATATTTATGCGCATTTTCGAGTTCAGAGTAAGAACAATGACCGAATTCTTCAGTATATTTTCATTACTACGAAAAAAAAACCTTATGCTAATGATGATGATATATTAATACTCGGAGTTTTTGTCGAAAAAGAACGCAAACGAAATGGACTACTTTTTTAATATATGAAAAAGGCCATTAATATTCATAATTTCTAACTCATAAATATTCATGAAAGAGCACTTGACCAATAAAATTTTTAGAATCCTCGGCGTACTAATTTTGCAACTCAAATTTACTTTTGACATCAAGATATCCATTATGAAATTTTCATAAGATTGTGTTTAATGTGTTTAACAAAATAGCTGCTTTTTTAAACTGTCTGCAATACTTTTTGGTGTCATTGGGTCCGGTGCAAATTCCAGAAAAAAAGTAGTTCTTTGCCAAAACCAGTATACAGACACCCTGTACACTATCACCATATACACCCTTCTAGGTAATCGCAATAAGTCTGCCATTTTGACAAATGGCGACTTAAAAATGAAAGCCTTGACCCATCCTTAAACCTTGAAACAGACAACACAATTTTAGACTGGGCCAACTTGGAACAGTTTGCAGACAATAAATCAACATGAGTGTGAATTTATATATATCTAAGTTAGAAATTAAAAAATAAATTATAAAGTATGAGTATAGGATGGACCATATTGTGGGAAAGGGAGAAATTGACCCTATAAACTTCTTGTGTTCCCTCAGTAAAATACAACTTCTTTATGGAATTCAATTCAATGTATATACTAGAAAAACAGCATTACTACGATTGTTAGACGGAATGATCGAATGGATAAATTGATTGACTTAGTTTAAACATATTTTATTACCATCTTTTTTCCCTATTACATTTACATGACATATAATATATATAAATACAAAAAATAGCAAAGGGGTTTGGCCACAAGTTCTCACAACTTAGTGTTTGGCCATCCCCCGTAATGAACATGCGCCTTACCAGTCTTCAATTAAATGACTAATCATATTTTACATATTTCAGTTTATGAATGATGTAGGAGACAGTTATGTTCCGGTTATAGAGAAGGAAATTAGATGACAATTTATAGAATAACATGTGACAAAAACATATGGAAGATAAATAAATAATATTAAAAAAAAAAAAAAAAAAAACTGTACGGAAGGGGAAGGCTTGATGTCAGTCAGCAATTGAGCTCTGGAACCAACTTGAAATTAAACACTGCTAGAAAATTTATCCGTCAAATCTTTTAGATTCTTTGATGTAATTTTGAACTTTCTTAAATATCAAGGAATTCTCTTCGTTGTTTAAGTTATCAGACCCAAACAGAAGAAACTTTGTAGAAAGAGGATGGAAGCGACGTAAATCGCGAAACATTTTTAGTCGTGCATTTTTGAAGTTATTACACCGAAAAAGGTAATGTTCAGCGTCTTCGACTGGATGACCACAGCTACAAACAGCTGATTCAGAAATGTGGTTTGAAAACAGATCAAAATTAAGATTGCTGCAGTTATTCCGAAGCCTGGTGTGTAGTACAGATAAATTCCTAGGCCCTACAGAGTAGTATTTTGGAACGGTCGATACTGAAAAACGTCTTAAAATCTTGGATTTGAAGAGTGAAAGAGACTGGATGGTTTTGAGGTCCTCTGGAAGCTCATTCCAAAGAGCGACCGCTGATGGTATAAAAGAACTTGCAAATATTTCGGTGCGGCATTTAACCATGTCGATTTGGTTGGCATTTCTTAAAGCATAATTAGTTCTGGAATTAACATTTCGAGGAAATATATTTTGTAAATAACCAGGAGCGATTCCGTTTAATATTTTGTAGATGCATACAAGTTTTTGGTATCTACGCCTATCTTCGAGACTTAACCATCCAATTTCTTTGTAGAGCTTATCGAGTGATACTGATCTGGTGACGCCTGTGACCAATCGCGCTGCCTCGTTTTGAATCTTTTCAATCGTTTCCTTTTCACGAAGTGTACAATTATCCCAAACTATGGAAGCATATTCAATTATTGGTCGCAGAAACGATATATAGATTTGTTGTAGTGATTCTCTTTTGACTTTAAATTTTAGGTTTCTCATTATCCCAAGTAGTTTTGAAGCAGACTTTGATATATTGTTAATATGTTCGGTCCATTTCGCATCGTTACTTAGAGTAAGTCCCAAATGTTTGTGGCTATCTACAAATTGGACTTGAACGTCGTTGAAAATTAAATTTGGGAGTTGTACATTTTTGTTTGTGATAAGCAATGCGACTGTTTTGGATGGATTGAATTCTACAAGCCACTGATCAGCCCAACGAGAAATCATAAGCAGATCATGGTTGAGAATACCTTCAATGTCTTGAATATGAGTTGCAGAACATGCTAAGGAAGTGTCATCTGCAAATAGTCTTGAAATGCTCAGCAAATTTTCGGATATGTCGTTAACAAATACCAAGAAAAGTAGAGGGCCGAGCACGGAGCCTTGAGGAACACCGGCATTAATTGAAATGGTCTTTGACCTTGACGTTTTCACCATAACTGATTGCGTGCGATACGAAAGATAATTTGAAAACCATTCAAGAAGAGGGCCGTTTATTCCTAATTGATTTAGTTTAAATATCAAACCACGATGCCAAACCCTATCAAATGCTTTTGATATATCACAAAATATCATACAAGTATTTTGCTTAGCATCTAGTGACGATACAACTTGGTGATATAACTCAAGCAATTGATAGACAGTTGAGTGACCTTTCAAGAAACCCGACTGTTTTTCATAAATTAGTGCATTGTCGAAAAGATAGTTATAAACGTGTTTATGTACACATCTTTCCATAAGCTTTCCTATACAACTTAGTAAAGAAATAGGGCGATAATTACTAATAGTAGATTTTTCACCTTTTTTAAATAGTGGATGTATGATAGATTCTTTCCATAATCGCGGAAATTTCTGGTCAGAGAGAGATTTATTGAAAATTTTGGCTAAGGGTATCGATATACTATTTTTTACTATTTTAAGTAGCTTGTGGCTTATTAGGTCTGGTCCAACAGCTTTATTTATATTAAGGTTATTTATAGAATTGACAATTTCTTCCACTGATATTTGTATTTGACTAAGCCTGCTGTTGGTTTTAAATTCAAAAGGAGGTAAACTTGCATTCTTATCCTCGACATTTGACATTGACGAAAAGAAGTTATTCAGACATTCGGCCTTTTCCTCGTCAGTGCAGTATAATGTTTCCTGACCATTTTCAAAAGTTTTAAGAATCGGAATTTTGTCGCTTTTCTTGTTCATGTTCACTAGGGTGCGAAGATGTTTCCAAAATTGTTGGGGACAATTATTACGATAAGTGGCAAGAGATTCATCAATGTTATTAAGATATTTGTTACGAATACTTCGAATATTAAGATGAACTAGTGACAAACAATCGTTGTCGGAGACAAGATTTTGATTCGAAGGACCAGGATTGGTCTCAACATCACCAGATAGGATCAGAATTAGCAGATAAAAGATGTGTAGTAAGCAGAGAAAATCGTTTGCTATTCTGAAGATATTTTGATTCAGATAGCTTTTAGGTTTCAATAAAAGCGGGTCAAAGAAATTTAAGAGAATATTGAGAAGGTTAAATACAAAACGTGATTGCTTGGCGCAGCAGTGTGTTCTTGCGTAAAATAATCCTATGGCGGCACGCCAGCTAGAAACATCTGTACCTACGGTGGATCAAAAATAAATAGAATGTAATGACGCGCCGGCACAGAAAATACACGTATACGTAAAACTGGTAACATCAAGAAGTACCACAGCTCAAAATATTGACTGACACATGACAAGTTTTGATCAAAATTTGAAATGTTGAGATTCAATTTAGTAAAACAAAAGAACAAAAAATAATGTAAAGTAAAAAATAATTGATTGGAGTTTTTAAAGTCCATTACTGACTAACGGTGATTTCAAAAAAAAAAGTAGTTTAAACTGAGGTATTTGATTTCAAAATACATCTACTGAGCACAACATCACTTATATGAAATCGATTGTAGTTAAGGTATCGCTTTTGAAAATTTGAAAATCGATCTGCAATTCAAATAGTTCATTTTCTCTCGAAACACAATTTTAAGAATTGATTGACTACCAGCAAACCAACCAACTCCACTAAAATTATAAAAATGTGAGTTGCACCTGTCTGCAAAGCGGTATCGGGCATGGTAATCTATTCCCTGGGAATAAGTTGTTTTGGCGGACTCAGCGCTATATAGTAAGCATACCGTTCGAAATTTTTCCTTGGAAGTGAGTTCGGAATGTGACCTACGATCCCTATAGGTAAATGGAACCCTTGGTTTCCCTCGCCCCTCCCCCCCCCCCCCCCCCCCCGAAAAACTTTGCTAAAAGATTAAAGAATTGGAGTTCATGCCTTCAAATGTTACCTTGCCTCTTTATAAACCAGGCCTTTTACGCTTTTAGCACTTTGATTTGTTGTACATGTATATTTATCCAACAGCAATTGCAGGGTTTTCCCTTCTTTTACGTGCAAATAGTCACTTTTGACGTTAAAGCATTCCATACGATTGTATATCGGCAAGAATGATTAAAACAAGATAAACTAAATCACCTCTAAAAATATGTGCACTTTCTATAAAAATATTGAGAAGAAATTTACAATATCTTTTGTGCTATATATACTATTAGAACCGATAGAAACACATAGCATTAGTCCACATATTATTCCTTGACTTTACTAATTTTCTGGAACAATATATGGTTTCCATCTTAAAATATTGGTTCTTCATCTTATGTTGTTGGCACGTAATTATATAGTTGTCGTTGTTCACTCAATGAAATATAAATCTTTCACTGAAACAAACGATTATCCTTTATCTTTTAGTTTTCATGAAGTAAAAAGTTAATCAGTATTTTATGATGAATCGGTATATATCAATGAGATCAAACATATATTTATTTTAATTTTCTAGGCAATTCCGGGTTTACTAGGTTTATTTATGAACGATCTTCTCTTTCTTCATTCACAAGATTACAACAGAGCTTGATACTTGTCCTGAATCTTAATTCAGATATAATGAGGTATATTGGAGCATTGATCCTTGTTTTTTCAGTACTGATGGTGTCTATGTTCGCTGTCGCATTTGATGAGGAGGGTTTGTACCCCTTTTTTATTGTTAATAATCTGGTTTTAATAATATTCGTGAGAATGGTGGATTATGATAGTGGACCCGTAAAAGTTCAACAACACTTTGGAAGTAATGAACTTTAACAGTGTTTTACAGTGTTAACCGAGGTTCACTATTGATTTCATTAGGTAATTTCGGCCAACACAGCGAAGATCATGAGTTCCGAAATGTCGCGGAATTTTTACGGGTTTACTACCTTAAATAAAAAAAATGGTACAGCATAAATATGACTATCTAGGACATATATACTGGATATTTATAATATTGCCTACGTCGCGGGAAAGAAATAACCCCGTTGAATATTTTTGACATTACACGGGGATTATTACACTAGTGGAATAATTATGCAAATGAGCTCAGAGCGAATAACAACGCTATTTTTAACCGCGAAAATGACGTGATAATTGTGACGTTAGTTTTACACGGAGTTATAAGTTTCGATGAAAATTGAAATATTAAATTTCAAGAATTTCGACGATTTTTCGCAAAAATTCGGGTCATATTATAAATAAAATATAAAATTTGTGCTCATGAAATACAAAATTTATTAACCTCGTCATCAATAAACAGATAACAACTCGGCGAAGCCTCGTTTTTATCTGTTTATGTATGACTCGTTTCATACATTAGGTATTCCATGACCACTCACTCAATATCCTCTATTTCTATTTGCCTATGGTCCGTTGAGGTGTTTGATCTGTAGGCTATTTTGTAAATTGCCGAAATTACTAGTAGTGAGCAGTATGGCAACAAAACGAGAAACCATTCAATGGCAAAATAAAATTTAATCAAAGCACTAAAAGTACTGAACGTTGACTCTTCTAGTGCCATTGTGGCGAAAAGAACGAGCCGAACAGAATACTATGAACAATGTAAAAGATTAAACTTTCAACACTCTAACCTTGAAAATGTCCCTGATTTGAACTGATGGTCTTGAATTTGCAACCAACAGAAAAGTGTTACCACAAGCAATACACGTGTGAAATGTGATGACTATATCTTTCACCAAACAAATAAACGGCCGGTTTATTCATCTTTTTTATTTTTGCCGACAGTTAAGTAAAGCTTACAACATTTAGCTCGGTTGTTTGAGTTTTTTTGGTGTGTTTTTTTCCTAGGACCAATGGTATTCTTTGATACTAAGATTTGACTTCAAGTGTGAAAATATGCATATGTATCCGATGACATCAGCTATGAGGAAAGTTGTCATTGTTATACTTAAGGACAAACGTTCTGTCCGCTTTAGTTTTGTGCAATAATTCTTTCAATCTGAAAGTTAATGTTTAAAAAACATTGCTTAGCAAAATCGGACGCTGTCTTCCAAACATAAAGACTGTTTTCACCGACATTGGATCACAAATGACGTTGATTTAGTCCCAACGACATGAATGACATTTAGACTTTTTTCACGTGGCATACGACATTACATAGTGAAGTTTTGTATGAATAAAAGGCCTTTCCAAATTAATAATCCAATAGAAAAACACAAAAAAGTTGTTAGAAAATTATTTCCGTTCAGAAACGTTAATCTAATGTAAGCAAATGTTTGTAATTTCATCAACGAGCCGTTTTTAAAGAAGCGTGTTTTTTTTATCCAGCAGGTCGCGTTTTAAAAACTCTAGTCAGAACGGTTGAAACAACGTTTTATTGACGCCTTTCATTTCTGAAAAAAACCTGTATGCATAGAGTTATTAAGACTGATAATGTGCAAAAGTGTGTACGATTTTGTTCATTAAATTTTGGCCTCGCTTGGATTAGAACGAGTCGTAATTGGACGAACTGGCGTGATTGTTATTCCGACGTAGTATTCTTAGGCCGGAGATATTTTTTTTACAAAAACACCGCAGATTGGAAGGTTTAAGGTCGTGGACCGGTATTTATTCTTCAACGTTTCCCAAGTCAAGTACTTAATCGGTGTTAATCGAGGTTTCCAAATGATTTTCATCAGGAAATTTCACTTAACATTGTGAAAGAACGAGTTATCCTTAATGTTGCGGTACTAATACGAGTCCACTACCTTAAACTACCCGTATCCAAAATACTACAATCATTGATGTTATTTTCATTAAAAGATGTTGCCTTATTTGCATATTCGATTAATCGGACAAGACTATTGTCCCTTAGTATACAAGTACTTTAATATAGTGTAAGCCTATTTGTATTTTAACGGTAAGGAAGTAAGCAATATTTTTTTTTTATATTACAAGCTTTAATATCACACTAAGATTATTTGAAACACATGGACAAATGGACCGGACTACGTCCTTTTGTCACTAAACTTATCCTGGGCATATCTCCTGAGGCCAAAGTATACTTAACTCGAAAAAAAAACGTCCACAAAATATAGATAATTAAAAATCTTTATAAAAGTTTTGATCATTTTATGCTACTTTTGATAGAACAATGATATAGTCACATGTATGGGATGAAATGATACTGCTACACGAGGACGCTGTTAAACAGATACTATTTGCTTGACAACGCCACCTAAAAAGTTAACATAAAAAGCAAATGGTAATTTCATAATGAATCAAATACTCTTTCCGCAAGTTATCTCTACTGCAATGCCCACAGAATAAATCGGTATCAAAAAAAGCTATGCATTTTGTCTGATAGACCTTTCGTTACGCACTCATATTGTATGGTTGGAGAGTGGGTGGCGTAAGCATTATTCTCTGAAGGTATAATAGTGATCAACTTGAAAACGCATAGGTGGGAAGATCTCATTGAGGAGAGTAGGCACAGTGTATCAGTAACCTATATCTTGGTGGTACCAATTTGTTATCAAGCTATTACGGAGGGGGTGGCCATGTCCGACATGTTTCTTGTTTTTACTCTGAAAAACTTCCATTCTCAATATTTTTTTTTTCCTTTTCAGCTGTTTGTAACCCAAATCAATATGGAGAGTGGGGTCTTTTTCAAATAAATGGCCAACCTGCCATGTGTCAGTGTTCAGTGGAAGGTGCTCCAGTGAATTGTATGTTCAAGTGACGCAATAAACGTACCACCATATTCATGAAGATGTACTATTCGATTTAGGAATGAGAAACGAATAAAAAAGGTGTATAATAATTGAATATAATTGTAATAATAATAAACACGTGCACAAGGACTGTTGTTGAGTCGATTTCTGAAGAGCAGATATCCAAATTGAAAAATTGGCATTCTCTGTTTCGAGGCAACAACGGGGTTAACCACATTGAATATAAAAATAAAAGGTCAAAGCATCAAGTCTATTGTTTTTATGAACCATGAATGTTTCACATATGGTTTTGAAAAAATACCCACTTTAATTTTCTTGACGAGCAACTGCTCGTTTCCGAACAGTAAAAGCCCTAAAACGTATCTGTCAACTTCATATCCAAATTTATCTTATAACTATATAAATATCCGTGTGATAACATCCCGTATGATATTTTTTCTTACATAGTTATTTTTAGAACAATGATATAATGCGGTTATTTTTAGAAACTTGCATTTCAGTTAGAAACATCGACGAAAACAAGACAAAAAGAGGTTATAAGATAAATATAATGCATAGTTAATGTATTGTTTGAAAAAAATATCTAACTAGGTTATGAGAATTGATAATTGTCTCGGCAGAGCCTCGGCAATGATCAATTCTCCCAACCTCGTTAGATATTTTTTCACTTAGAAAACACTAAGTATGTATTATATATATATACATCCTATACGTTATCTTTGAGAACATTAATCGAAATGAATCTGATACTGATGAGGAATCGGCATAATTTTACGTGAAAAACTCTGTTCTAACAAGTGCCGATGGCCTTTGTCCTTGTGAAAGAATAGGTACTGAGATTGATGTAAAATTTAGACATTAACGGGGCTACAAGGCTGCCAATGATCTGTAAATGATCGAGCAAGTTCAAAATTTCATATATATAAAAAAAACTTAGTTTGCCCGTTGGAACTCGAATTGAAATATTCGAAAACGGTGAAACCAAATCTTTCATGTGCATGTGACCTTGGGACTTTTTTTACGATTTGATCTCCAACAGTGTCCTTGACCTTCGTCATATCAAAGTAAAGTTTTCAAATGACATGAGTAACCATCAAGGGCGCAGCTAGTTACATCGTGAAATTAACATTCATCTCAATCAAAACCATTTTAAATCGCTCACTCATCGCTCCAGAATCACTAAAATGATAAGAGGAACAACTACTTTCAAAATAAATAAAAGTAGTTCTAAAATATGCGATTTCACTGACATAATTGAAATTATAAACGTCTGATTGGTCATTGAAGAGATAGGAAGGTACTTGTAGAACTTGTATGCTTTTTTGTTAGAAGGAGGTAACATATATCGCCAATTTTCTTCATCCTGAACAAAATTAGCGATATTGGATTACATCTCTTTAATTTCACTCAAAATTCACTCCTAACAATCATTCAATTTCATTCAAAAATCATTCCAATATCATTCACCTTGTCAATTTCACGATGATGTTGACTTTAACATACGTGCCAATTTATTCAAAAATCGAAACATAAATGTACAAGATAAATCTGGAAACTAATTTGTCACTCGACCTTTACCCGTGATCAACTTAACCTTGACCTTGAATATAGCCGGACAAACTCTTTACATGACACCAACACTTGCCCAGGGAAAAGACTCATTCGGAACATCACTCGGCCATTTCCGTAAACTGCAACAGACCTCGGATGTATGTTAAGCGGATGGATATGTAACAAGATCGTGCATTTTGTTAGGCGGAAACAGTGTAAGAAAAACTAGCACTGTAGATTTATATCTTTTACAGTAAATAGTGGCTGAAAAGTCTTAATTTTGGAGAATGACGAATCATTCTCAAAAATTAAGATTTTTCAGCTGTTATTTAAGAATCTTAAGATATTTATATTAGGATACGATGTTTCACGTCAGTGACTTAAACGAGTAGCTTTGGCGACATCGAATGTTCTCACTCACAGTTTCGGAACTCCTTCGGTCAATCTAAAGATCATAGATTGGTCGATCCAAATGAGTTTCGAGGGCTAACGCCATTTTAACTGACGTCATCGAGTTTTTCCAAGGTTTTCCCGTAATTTTTAAAAATAGTCCGTCTATGTACATCCGAGGTTGATCGTGAGAATGGCCGAGTGGTGTTCCGAATGGGAAAAGACTGTGTTAATAAATCTAAAAGTTATGCTCTGGATGGTATTGTAAACACACATACTGACACACATATGCACCAATGCACGATTCCAACAACCGAGTTAGATATTTTTTTCCATACAATACACTAAGCACGTATTATGTTTATCTTATAACATCTACTTGTTTTGTTTTCGTCGATTTTTCTAAGTGAAATGCAAGTTTCTGAAAATAACCGCATTATATCATTGTTCTAGAAATAACTATGTGATATCATAAAAATATCATATGAGATGTTATCACACGAATATTTGTATAGTTATAAGAGAAATGTGTTTGACCTATCGGTAGAAATGTCTTGTCATTTGAAATATGACGCTTCTGCCAACCACCGTTCAAAACATATATAAAGGATAATCGTTTGTTTCAGCGTAAGATCAATTTATATACTGAACAACAAAAATAACGCATCACTTTTGAATGACAAATAATTCTGCTCCGAAATCGACCGATATGCTGATATGACATTACTTCATTTTGGCAGGTTACTAATTGTGGTAAAATTTATTTCTGGGCCCATACTCACTTGAGCAGAGACAATTGAATATGATAAACATGTATTCTGTTCATGCAGCAGAACGAATGCATCGTTCGAAATTATAGTTGGTCGAGTAAAACAGCATATAAAGGTGGTAACGGAAAGCCGTTTAGATATTCATGAGATAAAACATAGTCTTCGAGTTTGGCGGTAGCAAAACATTGGATTTTGGAACGTCTTCGGCATAGTCATATAAAACTCATTCGTTTATGTAATCAAAGTCAATGACACTTGCACCTGCCATGAGGGGTTATAAGTCCACCTTTGCACCGGTGCCGAAATTTGGATGCTGACAGGATGGGAATGCTGTTTTGTATTGTGCTATGATCGGAAACTCTTTATTCTCGAGGTCAAAATTTTTCATATTCTTTTGGACTAGTGATGAACCATAAACATGAGGTATCTGAGCCGTTTATCGACAACTTCATTAGCGACAGCCATAGGACAACCCCCGTTAGTAAGTCAATGTTAAGGTCCATTCATGTCATGCCATTATGGACTTTCTAAGTTATACCGATGTCTTCTTTTCACCAATCAGACTTATCCCAATCTCCGGCAAATCATAAACCGATGGCTCAGCGCGAAACAGTTGTAACTCCCTATATGTTTATAGGGAGTTACAACCGTTTCACGCTGAGCCCTCGAAACGAGCTTTCAATTAAAGTCCACAAAAGAGTGCAATTTCGCAAGCTTTAGAGTCAGATTGGAGCAGAATGAAGAGCAATTGGCCAACCATGTTTGAATTTACACTTGGTAAAATTAAGAAACCCACGTACAAAATTACACATGAATTATTGAAGCTATTGACTTGTAATGCGCAAGTATAACTGACTCTACTTTCAAAATTTTGGTTTTGGGGGTAGTCGCCAGTATGCGTTTGTAACTCTTCAATGTGTATGTTTTCGGTGTCGTCCTTTTTCTCACAGATCAATAATTGGTTAACATTTATTTTGGTATAATAATTCTTCCCAACTTTAGATTTTGGAAAAAGTTATATCTAAAACTTTAAGAGATGCGTTATTTTTGTTGTTGAGTATATTTCTTTGACTGAACAACAAAAGATATCTTTCCATGAGTGATAATATAGCTTTTGATGATCTTGAAATTAGATATCAAACGCTCTTTGCGAAATTTTGATTTGCCCTTAATATTGGCGTGCCTGACCGGGGCTTTTTTTTGAGCCCTTAATCTTTAAACGACATCTCCTTCTGAACCATTGGGCCGATTTTAATGAAAATTTACCAAAATGTTTCTTGCGTGACCCTTTTCGAAAATTATTCCTGAAATTTTGGTTAGCTCATAAATATGGACATGGCAGGGCGGGACTTATTTTGAGTCTCCTCAGTAATGAATGGATGGACGGGGTCTATTATGACTTTAAATTCTTGGAATAACATTTCCGCTTCAAAAATAAGCCAAATGCGAATGAAACTTTGCCAGAAAAGTATTTGGATGAGATCCACTGGACCAATAAATTTCAAGTGAGCGGCATAGGGCCATTCTGACCTTCTTGTTTGATTAGATATACGCAGAATGAAATAGGTTATTATTAAGATATTATAGCAATGATAATACATGTACATGTATCTAAAAATGAAAAATACACATGCTTTTCTTGTTTTCAGATGACATGTTTTTGCAAGCCTACTATCATTGTTTTTAGAAAATCTAATATAACCTTTCCAAACCAAAGAATCATTTACTGTTAATTTAAATAAAATCCAGCCAAGTGTGTCGCTTAAGAATTAAGTATGAGATTTTTTATGAAATACCAGAATAAGATTCATTTCATATAGAACATCGTGTGTGACAACAGTCTGTGGTACTTATATTAATTGAGGTTTACTAAATGATACATGTATAAATGAATGTAACTAAAATTGAATCCCTATCAATAAATCATCCTGCAGAAGAAATAAAACTATTGTCACCCCTCCAGCCTTATAAAACTCTTGGAATTTACACCATGCCGTTGACGACCTGCAACCTCTTCTATTAATTTAGAAAAGTGACAATTTAAACCGTCTGTACAATTTATTTCTACGTAAGATCTGCTCATATATTTTTCCATTATATCACTAGTCAGCTGATTGTCTACCTATTACACTTACACACACAATCTTCTGTAATCAGGCCCTCATTCTATAACAACAACAAAACATAACCATTTAATGTCTCATGATGATTTATATACCTGCCATTGATGAAACCAGCTGTGTCGTACATATAATAATTCAGAATATGAGAAGTAAAATAATAAATTAAACATAAATTTAGTAAAAGCAAATAAATGAATTATTCATTATCAAAATCTCACATTCACAAAATATTTTTCCCTCTATAGAAAAAAACGTGGTTAAATGGATTACTAATGGCCAATTTATAGAAAAGGGAAGTGAAACGTCTATACAAATACAAAAAGGTAGTGAAACCAGTGGCGGATCCGGGAGGTCGTCCGGGTTCGGCTTTTTTTATCAGGTTTGTCAGTTTAGCAGAAATCAACAATTTCATTTTGCTAAGACCATGTGCTCAATACTAAGCTAAATGAGATTAATGTGGTTTTTTTGTTGTTGGTGGGGGTGGTTCCCTTTTTTTTTTTTTTTTTTTTTTTTTTTTGGGGGGGGGGGGGTGTTTTTGTTTTGTTTTTGGTTTAATTTATTTTTTTGTATAGTAGGGTGAGCTAGTTGTAACTCATTGATCGCTTGTCATGCTTGTTGGAACTCTTTATGACACACCCCTCAAATGTTTGAAAGTTATTTTTCTGCAAATTATAAAGTAAAGAGCTTGAAAGAAAGTTGAAATTACTGGCGGGCGATCTAAATTTTGGAACTATAGTTTGTTCAAGATGTTGTGTACAGACTGTTGCTACAGCCTTTAACTTGCAAAATGTCTTGTGTTTGGATTTTAAATGGCCTATATTGCGATGCATTCTCAAGAACAAGAGACCCCAAAGGGCCTGTATGGCTACATTGTCTTTCTAATCGCCAGGTTTTAAAAAGAAATGATCAAAATAGAATCAAACCACTGAAGGTCATGAAAGTCTTCAGCATTCAGATGGAATTCAGAATTATTGCAAATTGGTACTTTTCGCGGGCTTTCAGTTGAGAATATAAAGATGTATAAATCATGTATAACAACACGGAAGAAAACTAATTTTTTCGACAACTTTTTCTATATCACTCAAATAAGTATAAAGCTCATTTAACTCAGAATTGTTCAATATTTTTTTTTAAACCACAGCAAGACAATTTTGTTCTGAGCAATCAGAATTTCAGCAGATGCAAGGAAAAGGTCAACTACAGTGTAGGTCTTTTTACAACTTATTGCCAGTACATCAAATTGACTAGAGAAAGGGATAAGTTTGTTGATAGGTGTTTGCATATATGTAAGGGAAGTAATCAAGTCACATCTTTAACATACCTGTATAGATTGATTTTTCTCATTTGACCAGTTTTTTTGAAAATGCGCCTAGTCGGATATTCATTCATGTTTAATATTACATTTCAACTTGAATCATTTGCCGATATCTTTGCACTAATTTGTAACTAAAATGACATGGTTATAATGTCTTAACAAATCTTTTTTGACTTACAACACCATTTTGAATGTTCTGGGAAGAGAATATATTCAAAGTAACAATGAATCCCGCCATGTCACGCCCATATTTGGACAGTAAATTAAAATAACTAAATCAATTAATGAAGAAGGTCATGTAATGAAAATTTATACCAGGTTTCATCGAAATCGTCACAATGGTTTGTTAGAAGAAAGTTTTTAAAGATTTTAAGGAGAAAATAAGCTCTGCACTGCCACTCCCATGTTTGAGGATAATAAAACTTCCACAATTTAACTTTTTAAGAATAGAGGCACACAAGGAACAGTCATAACGAGTTTCATTGAAATTGGCCAAAAAGTTTGTGAGGAGAAGATTTTTAAAGATTTTAATGTGAAAATTGGCCCCGCCCTGCCACAACTTATTTGGAGGTCAATCAAAAGTCTTAAACAACTCATAAGACCTGTCACCTAATTATATTTTCTGCCAAGTTTCGTTACAATCCACCCATTGGTTTAGGAGAAGATGATTAAATAAAAACATACGCAACGAAGGACGAATGGACGCACGATGGGTACACCTTCACGTGGAGCTTAAAACTTCGGATTCCTGAAAGCCATAAATAGTTAACTTTTGGGATGTGGTAGATATATGTATCATTTCACGAAGATGTTGACATTTCGAAACCCCCATGAGGAAATCCTTGATCCGCCCCTGGGGTAGGAAAAGTCTGAACAGTGAAATGTCTCAAGTGTGAACAGTCTCAATAGTGAAACGTCTAACGACCCCCCCCCCCTCTCCCCCCAAAAAAGTCGTGGTTGAGGTTTTTACCAAACCTTCAAAATCGAGGCAAGCGTTCATAAGACATTGACTCTCAATGAATAGAAAAAATGCAAAAATACGAAAAACTAGAAAAAATAGGCGAGGGTATGTAAATCTTATTTAAATATAACATTTCATTTTTCTATAGGAGTGAAATCACTCAGCAAAATGATGTTCTTAGTAGATTTTATTGGGGATCCTGAACAGAACAATAATTACCACTTATTCGGATGTTATCAGTAATCGGATAAATCTGCTTAAGATATTTTGTTCAATATTATTCTCTGTCATAATCCAAGATATTTGTTCATCTTACGTCGTGTGCTCAGTTCAATGCTTTAGTACTTGATATTTCTTGATGACTATCCCACATGTACAGATCTATAAAGTTAATTTAGAAAGAAAAGTTGTGCCCGACATGGGCTCGAACCAACCACCCATGGAACACTGGCACAGTTCTCGACCAACTGAGCTAGCCAGTCACCTGGTCATGAGTCAACCCACTGTGGATCACTACATCAATAAGACAGGATAATGTTGGTCTAAAAACTCCATTTATCCATGAATCCTTTGTTGTGGTACTCATTTGAATCTCCTTGACAAGAATGGGAAGTTTGAAAAGCTATCAGACTGGAGTAGAAAATTTGTGTTAAAAAGATAATTGCTTTTGATTAAAAATTCTTATTGATAATATTGTCATCACATTAAAAAGATTTTAGCTCCTTAGACCTTACATCAATGGCTGATCCAAACAAGGAGGTTCAAATTTTATGAATTATGGTGTTTGTTTTCATTTTATTACACAAATTTAATTTCAAGTTTCCTAATGAAAATGAATGAATAAGGCTACAGAGGTTGTTCATTTGAAACCCCTGGCAGAACTCCCTAGTCTTGATCTGCCACTGTACTCTAAGCTCTGACTTTAAAATTTTCCTTCACATTAGTCAATAGTGCTGTATCCCCGATTTCTATATATCCGTTCTTGTCTACTTTGCCGTCCGCAGCACTCTAATATTAATTGTATGGTGTGAAATCTCATTACGTAATCAAACAAAATGCTAACCGGATGTTTACATTCTTACTATTACATGCAGCCGGGAAAAGTGAAAAATTAGGTCATTTGGTGGTGCATTATGGGTATTTTTGTAAGCTGCAAGAATTATTTACGAAACTAATCTTTCATGGCTTGTTTTTTGGCAGTGTCTTAAAAAAGGTTGAAACTTAGTCACATGCAAAAAATATTTTTTGTGTTAAAGTTTTCATAGATATGCATTATGCACAGCTGAGTTGCAGCATTGAAGTTGTGACCTAATTAACGGCAAGCAGCTAGCTCAAATGATAAATGACGTCATAAGAACGGGTTTATAGAAAAATGGCGGCCAAAGATTTTTGAGTAGGGAGAGTTTAAAATTTAATTGGATTCTCATCAATTGAATTAGTTTACTTAATAAAAGTGCTATGCTTAGATGGAATAATGATTTTTCTACACACACATGTACTAAAATAGTAAGTTTAATCTGAATTTAAGCTATTTGATTTTGATTACTTATTAAGAAGAACGGAGATACAGGAAAAGGGTATATTTACTCTAATTGGTTTCAAATCATAATTGATAATTGTTTTTTATTTGAAAGAGCATATCAACTTATGATCAATGCTACAATCAGTGTCTTCGTATTTATATTTAAATGCTCTATTAACATACACTATGACATATTATGGATACTGATTTTATGATTTTCTTACAATTTATACTTTGAAATATATTTGGTATGTTTTTAACTTTCCTATGATTTTTTTTTTTTTGATATATTGAAAATGAAAACCAATTGGTATGCAAAGTTTTCTCTAGCATTTAACTGACCACAGATTGTTAAGTGTAGGCAGTTCTCAAGGATGTTTTAGAATGCAAAAATTCATGTGTGACCAATCACACATAAAAGTACCATTTCGGAATTTCGCACAATAGATATTTGAAAAGGATATTCAAATAAAAATAAAAACAAATTATTAGATTTTTTAATTGATTATAGTCATCATAGGCCCAAACCAACTGATTATCAATTTTTAATCGAAAAATAAGTCCATCACTTCTTTACATACGATGATGAGTCTGTCACTCTGCTGGAATCTTAACTTGTTATATGTTGGCTTGATAGATGGGTATAAGACAGGGAAATACAATTCTAAAGTCTCTACTTCTAAACAAAACTCTATATTTTAAGGACTTGCTGGAATTATATTGCAGAAATGTGAACCCTTGTCATACTGAATAAAAAATCTTTGCAAAATTGCTTCAAAATCAAAGACAAAGTGCTGAAAGCACTGGATGCACTAACTTCCAGTCGGTATTCATTTTAGAAATAAAATTTTTAACCTCATGTGGTTTCTAAAAGGAAAAACAGGAGGTAAAGACAAAGATCAGACTGCACATATGTGCAGGCTGATGGTTGTCTATAGATATCTTCTGTCAAAGCAGGAATATTCTGGGTTCAGCATGACAAGGGTTAATATTGTTACCCATATTATGGGATTTATCCAAAGTGGTTATTATTAGCTGGGTTAAGTCAAATAATTGTTGTGACTATGTTGACACTAAATGGGTCCTGGAGCCTTTATTTTTCAGACAGCACTCTACTTTATTTTGCTAGTAAGGGGTCAGATGGTCTCTTTGATTTACGTGCATTTTGATTATTATCCATGATAAATGCCCTGGCAGGGCAGAGCCTAAGCAACGGGTCGTTGCACCTAAGGTTAAGGGAAATCAGCTTTTATCTAAAATAACCTTCTTCTAAAGAAAGTCAACATAAATATCTCGAGACCTTAAATCGTAGATTGGTAACCAGCTTGACTGAGCTGAAGTTACGAGGCATTGGTAACCAAACCTTGAAATGTGTTCACTCTCTCAAAGCATGTGAATTCTTTTAGGGTACAGTTATTTGCACGCGTTCACAATGATAACCGACTAAAATTTGAAAGAACCCAAACTATTGAAAAGTAACCTTGCCAAATTACATCAAGGTTAAGCCCCGCCCTGCCAGTTCATTAATTACGCAGAATATATGAGATTATTTTGACAAACAATTAAGCAGGTCAGTTTTCTTTTCAGTTTCCTTGTCAGAATTTTGGATCTGATCAATCCTTAAGCTTTTTCAAATGACGTTTGCTTACTTCCATTGGTTTATTTTGAAAGAAAGTCACCTCTTAATTGTCAAGAAATTATTATGGAAAAGAAAAAATTGTTTATAACAAGCATTTTTTCCACAATAATCCCTCCTAATTATCGAATTTGGACTCCTTTCTTTTAGCTTGAACTCCTTGATCTTATAAGTTGAGTCCACTGGACCCCTTACTCACAAAAGTTAACATCAAACCTTTGGACCCCTAAAAAACCAGTTTTGACCCCCAGAATTTTATGATCAAAGGGTGTATGACTCCCAAATTTAAAAAGCTAGCACAAGCCTTGATCAAGAACCTGTAGGCGAGTTTTTCATCTGCTAGTAGTGTTCTTGTAACATTTTTACATAAACCCCAAAATATTCCTTCTCAATCTGTAGTTTTGTGTCTTTGATAGGTACATATGGAACAGTGTTTAAAGCCAAAAACAGAGAAACTCAAGAAATTGTTGCCTTAAAGCGAGTCAGATTAGATGATGACGATGAGGTAATAAGTTTTTTTATAATTTGACCTACGTCGCGGGTGTGAAATAACCCCATTGAATATTTTTGATATTACACTGGTGTTATTACACTAGGGGAATAACTATGCAAATGAACCCAGAGCGAATACCAACGCTATTTTGTAACCTCGAAAATGACGTCATAAAGTACATAATGTGACGTCAGTTTTGAACAGCGTTATAAGTTTCGCGGAAAATTGAAATGTCGAATTTCAAGAATTTTGACGATTTTTCGCAAAAAATTCGGGTCATATTATAAATAGAATATCAAATTTGAGCTCATAAAATAAAGAATTTATTAAACTCGTCATCTATCACAGATAAAAACTCGGCGCATCCTCATTTTTATCTGTTTATAGATGACTCGTTTAATAAATTAGGTATTCAATGACCACTCATTAAATATCCTCTATGATATTAATTCTCTTTAATAATAGCCATCTCCCTAGTAATGATAACTCTCTAAGTAACACTATTCACTAGGCTAGGATAACTGCACTCAGGAACCTCTGTTGATTCTACAGAATAGACATCGGGAATAATACGGGTGCAGCCATGATAGTGCGTCATTTGGCATGTGGGTTCTTATGACGTCTCAAACTTCAACCATCTTGCTAAGAATGACATTGCATAAAACAGAATCAATGAAAGCAAAATGTTGGCATATTTTAATTTGATAGCAAAACACAGTGTTTTACTGCATGTTGTCATCAAATTATAATATGCCAAAAAGTTTTCTACAGATGATTGGAATGAATGTAAAAAAATGTAATTTTCTTCATTCAATCGTATCAAATAAATGAAGAACTAACCGAAGCTGAATTACCTAAATAATTACCGTAAATTACTACACTTACATCCAAGGTACTTTTCAGTTTACGATATTGCGATATTCCAAATGGGGTAACTGGTAACCCCTTGTCAGTTTATTGAAATAATATTAATTGTAAGAACTGATTGTGTTTTATTATTTGAGGTCAATTTTTTCTGAATAATCAACTCTAAAAGGCTGAAGAGACATCAATTTGATACCAGTAGGTATTTTGCTTTAGAAAAAAAATTGAAAGCCAATTCATTAACTTTTCAATGGCATTTTCTTCTTTGAAATGAGGGATTTTTTTAAAAGAAACTAGATAATCAGTAGACGCAGTGGTTCTGAAATAAGCTGCCCAAGTTTGCCAACTTGTCCATTAGGCTGCACGGACAAGCAGATTTTCATTGCTAAGTTGTCCATAGACAAGTGAAAAAATCTCTCAAGAAAAAATATTTTCTTAAAAAATTATCGGTCTTCTGATATTCCATGTAATCCCATGTCTACAGTAACTCTATTTCTAGGATACTTTTAGTTTTTTAGGCAACACCAATTTTGATTTCAATATTTTGCAGATTCTCCAAAATTCAACGGACATGTAGGTTTTAGATACGGACAAGCCAGTTTGTGATTGTTACTTACCTGTGGACAAGCAGACTATCAAGATATTTCAGAACCACTGAGACCACAGACTTATTGCAACTTCAGCCTATTCAGTTATGAGTTTAAGGGTGTCCAATGATGATTTCATTATTTTCTTCATTGTTTTTCCTTTCTTTTATTTGTCTAGGGTGTCCCTAGTGCTGCTTTAAGAGAGATCTGCCTTTTGAAAGAATTGAAACACAGAAACATAGTCAGGTGAAGTATTATAAAGTAAAACCTCAAAATTAAATCACCTGAGCAAGAAATGTCCAAGGTGAGCTATTGGATCATCCAATGTCCGTCGTCCATAGCTCACAATTTCTTTAAACATCTTCTCCTCCTAAACTTTTGGGCCAATCTTGATGAAACTTGGCAGGGATTTTCCTTGGGTCAAGTTCTTCAAATGTTGTTCAAAAAAATTAAATCCACTCTTTACTTTCCCTTAGCCCTTAACAAAAAGGGTGAAAAAAGGAAAATCTTCTCTGAAACTAGGAAACTGACAACTTTCATATGTAGCATCTTCTAGTGGGCCTCTACCAAGTTTGTTCATATCAAGACCCTAGGGTCATATTTGGGCTCCACCCGTGCACAAACCTTTTAATACAGAATCAAAAGGTGAAAATCTTCTTCCCTGAAACTAGAAGGCAGACTGCTTTCATATTAGGTATGTAGAATCATCTAGTGGACCTCTACCATGTTTGTTCATATCAAGACCCTGGCTTCATATTTGGGCATTACCTGGAGGTATCCCCTTTTGAGCTCACCTGAGCACAAAGAGTGTAAGTAGGAAAATCTTCAAAAATCTCCTCTTAAACCAGAAAGCAGACAGCTATTATATTTAGTATGTAGCATCATTTAGTGGATCTATACCAAGTTTGTTCATATTTGGGCTCCACCCGGGCGCATCCCTTTTTTACATAGAATCATAGAGCGAAATGTTAAAAAAATCTTCTTCTCTGAAACCATAAAGCAGAGAGCCTTTTTTATTTTTGTATGTAACATAAGCATGTGGACCTTTACTGATTTTGTTCATATCATGCCCCTGGGTTCATATTCGGACTCTGAATGCAGGGGGATACCACCAGCACCTTGTAAATATAGACTGAAAAAAAGATTATTAATTTGACTAATATTTTGTTTTGAAATCTAGGATGTTGGCTCTCATATGCAGGAAAATTTTAACCTTTTGAAAGTACATGTAAGTGCAAATTTTGACCCATCAACCTTCCTTAAAGCTTTTAATGAATATTTGAAACATTTTTGAACTGACCTGTCACATGGAAAGGGACAATCTAGTATACCAGTTAAATTAATATTTCAAAAAAAAGATTAGACCCAGCAAATATTTATAATCAAAGGTAGAATGTTCATTCTTGATAAAAAATTGTAGAAAAGTGAAAGGTTTTGACCCTGGCCAGCCTGCATAGTCCTGGCAGTCTGGCATGTGAGAGTTAATACTTTTCTCACTCCTCAGATGGTCCTTATTCTCATAACTAGACATATATGTATCTATTACAAAGAAAGAATTGTAGCAAAGAAACTTAGAAATTGATAATTATATAGTTTACTTTTTGATAATCAGGGGTGTAGTCAGCAAGACAAAGTTTTACACAATGAGGGCTTGAGGTGGGTGTGTTAGTGCCTCCGTCGTTGGGATATTTGTCCGTCGGATTTTATATAGACAACCACTCAAATATTAATTGATAAATTTCAAAATGACTTGGGATATTGTTCTCCATAATGAGAAGATGTGCTCTGAGAAAGAAATTTTCAGATAGCTCAAAGTTCAAGGTCCCAGATAATAGTCAAATGTAAACATTTACCTCCTCTTGAGCATAGCTCCTACATGATTCATTGACTGATTTCAAAATAAATTGGCACAACTGTTCTCTTTTATGAGTAGACGTTAAGTTAAAATGAAATTGTCAGAAACTTTTAAGGTCAAGGTCACAGTACAAGGTCAAATGTTAAGATAAGATTTAACTCGAGCTTTGGTCAAATTTTTGCGTGCTCAACAGCAGTTGTCCCCTGACAACCACCTAGTTAGTTTTCAGACCCCTTCACAAATAGTTTAGGCATCTAGTATTTGATTGACAAATGTTGAATGACTCCAGAAGGGATTCATTCTCGCAGTTGCCATTGATTTGAGTTGTTTGCAATCAACACAATGGTTTATCATTATAGGTTACATGATGTGTTGCACAGTGACAAAAAGCTAACACTTGTGTTTGAATACTGCGATCAAGATCTGAAAAAATATTTTGACAGTTGTAATGGGGAGATTGATCCAGATACAGTCAAGGTTAGATATATGCTGTTTATTTAACACTTTTCAGCGGATTATTCAATGAATTATCAATTGATAATGGTACCGCCTTACAAGTGAAATTATCAAAAACTTATTACCCGCTTTTGTTCATTGTGCGCTATTTGACAAAGAAAATTTGTCCTAAAATTTTCACATTTTCTCTCATTAAAGAAATAGAATATTATTTCATTTGTGAACAACAAAAGCTATATTTTCACTTATGGCCCTGCCACTCGTAAAAATGAAGCCTTTGTTGTTTGAACTCTCATATAATTGATCTAACAATGTAACCAACAATTATTCTCTATTTCTTAATTCTTTTTAGTGCATTATTCAGAAATGATTTTACAATCTCACAGCCATACCAGCCAAAAAACAAAATTATTTTTCCTACTTTCATTCATTTACCCTATTTGACATAATTTGTGTGGTGCCAATTAAACAAATGTTGTAATGACGTTACTTAGTAACCACATGCAATCTGACACTCTAATTTTTTTTTCAAAAAATGATCACATTCCATTCATTTTTACATGAGAAATAGAATGATATTTTATTTTATTATCACTCCACAAATTGTGAAAATATAGCTTTCTTGTTCACTCAATGAAAAATTTATAGATCTTACCCTTAAGCAACAATTATCAAAAGTTGATTTGTTTTAAAATAAATCTCCTAAAAACTGTGTTTGGGAACAATACAAAACATTCACCAAAATCAATTTCAATCAAAACAATTTTGAATATCAAGTTTTAAACCAATCGAAATGAACAAAAATTGACGGAACCAACTAAAATCATATTATTATAAGATGTGAAGAGACCACTTTTTTTTATTTCGTGGAGGTATGAAACTAATAACCTAATCACATTTATGTCAATATCAACTTAGCATAGTCATACAGTGTGATTTGTTTGTCTATTTCATACCTTAATTGAAAAACAGAATTTATAATATGACCTGGGTTGTCAGAGTGAAATAATCCCGTTGAATATTTTTGATATTACAAGAGTGTTATAGACGGATTTCAGCTGGGCTAAAAATAGCAACTGATGTATTTAATTTACATACACATGTTGGTGGAGGGGGCAAAACATGACTTAATTGCTCTTTATCCTATAGTAAAACGGTGAAAATCAATCATCAATTACTCGCTTATTAAGGTGGTCAGGTACTTGGAAAAAGTTTTATTTTAAGGATAGTTCAATCATTCAACTATCATTACAATTTCAGTGTTTTGAGGCACATGAAAGATGTTGAATTTCACGCTCAAAACAACATAACTAAATTGTTTAAATGCAGGGAAATTGAATTGCAAGAAAGAATCTTTCTCTATGAAATACCAATTTGACTTGATAATTTTTGGCAACAAAAAAGCAAAACATAATGATTTCATACCCTAGAAGATATTTCATGATAAAAATTGTCTATTTAAAAAATTATTTTTACAGAAATACTTTCTTTCAGTAATATTACATGATAGTTCAATGTATAAGACAAAACTATTGAACATGTCATATCATCTTTTTCCAAGTTTTAATTTGAAATGTTTCTAATGGTTTGAACATTTATATTAAATGAAGGTTAGAAATAGTTTGATACATATAATGTGTTCTAACAGTTGATTTTGGGAAAATAGGTAACTTCCTTTTACCTGAATGTTGAACTGAAACATTTCAATCATAAAGTACAACAGTTATTAACCGACTTCCTAGTTAAATGAAATTTGGTTTAAAAAAAAAACATGCACAGCAGCAGTTTAACTTGGCCCAAAATTTCCACTATTTACCCGAGATTCATTTCAATGTCCCTACTGTAATTTTGATAATAATAATAACAATAATGATAATTTGCATTCTGAATTGGCCTTTGTTAGATTTTCCCCCATGTGAATTCTAGGATGTAAATACTTTAGTCTTAATATTTCCAAAGATAATTGACATGTGAGTAAAGCAAAGTAGATGAAAACCTCTGGTCGCCAGCCTGTGTATCTGAAGAGTCTGACCAGATTCTAATGATCCATGCCTTCTAAGAGGCGAAATTAGGCCTTAGTGACTTTGCGAGAAAATATTTTACGTTTGTAATTTGTCTGGTATTATTCAAGGCATTCACTTGCTAAGATAGACCTCTCTAAATATGTTTTGTATTCCATACAAATTCCTGGCATATCAGTTGACCTCCTGCCCCCAATTACTATCCAGTTACTATGCAGTGTTCAGTCAGGTGTAGAGAAACTGAAATCCGTCTATTACGTACACTAGTGGAATAACTATGCAAATGAGCTAAGAACGTACTACAACATTATATTTTTTGCTAGGAAAATGATGTCACAATGGATTTGCTGATGCCATTTCGCAAACGGCATTTTTAGTTTCGCAGAATAACGTGAATCCCTAAATATCATAATTTTCTCATTTTATCACCTATTTCCTGTCATATTGTAATAGAATATCAAATTTGTGTTCATCATATACCAAATTTTTAGCTCACCTGAGCACATCATGCTCAAGGTGAGCTTTTGTGATCATTGAAAATCCGTCACGGTCGTCTGTCGTCCGGCTTCAACAATCTTAGTGTTTACAGTCTAGAGGCCACAAATATTACACAATCTTTATGAAACTTGGTCAGATTGTTGGCCAGGTCATAAGGATGAACCCTATCGAAAATGGGAACGATCCATGCCATATCAAGGGAAAAGAGGTCTTAAAGATAATTTTCTGGTTTATACTCTAAAGACCAGAAATATGGACCAATCTTCATGAAACTTGGTCAGATTGTTGGCCAGGTCACAAGGATGAACCCTATTGAAAATGGGAAGGATCCATGCCATATCAAGGGAAAAGGGGCCTTCAAGCCAACTTTCTTGTTTACACTCTAGAGGCCACAAATATGGACCAATCTTCATAAAACTTGGTCAGATTGTTGGCCAGGTCACAAGGATGAACCCTATTGAAAATGGGAAGGATCCATGCCATATCAAGGGAAAAGGGGTCTTCATGCCAATTTTCTTGTTTAGACTCTAGAGGCCACAAATATGGCCCAATCTTCATGAAACTTGATCAGAATGTTTATCTGGTCACCAGGAGGAACCCCATTGAAAATTGGAAGGAAACATGCCATAGCACAGGAAAAGGGGCCTTTACACCCTGGAGGCCACAAATATGCCCCAATCTTCATGAAACTTGGTCAGAGTGTTTGCCAGGTCACATAAATGAACCCTATTGAATATGGGAAGGATAAATGCCATATCACAGTGAAAGGGACCTTAATGACAATTTTCTTGTTCACACTCTAGAGGCCACAAATATGGCCCAATCTCCAAGGAACTTGATCAGAATGTTGGCCAGCAGCTCAGCTCAAGGATGAACCCTTTTGAAAATGGGAAGGATGCATGTCATATTATGGGAAAAGGGGCCTGACAATTTATGTTTACATTCTAGTCTCTAGAGGCCACAAATTTGGTTCAATAGTTATGAAACTTGGGCAGAATGTTGGCCAGGTCACATGAAACTGGTTTAGAAAAGGCTAGATCCTTATGCAGGGTTCATAGGAATAGAATAATGTCTTTCTTTGAATAATCTAATGGTCATTCAATGATCTTTAAAGCATTTAATTTTGCTAAGGGAGGACTCAAAGAGACGAAGATGAGGGTTATAGGACCATCATGGTCCTCTTGTTTAAACTCATCATCTATAAACAGATAAAAACTCGGCACAGCTTCGTTTTTATACGCCGCCGGAGGCGGACGTATATTGGCGTCATCTTCTCCGTCTGTCCGTCCGTCCATCCGTCCGTCCGTCCGTATGTCCGTCCACTTTTCTTGTCAACGCAACTCCTCCTAAACTACTGGCTGGATCTTCTTGAAACTTGGTCAATATTATCACCTCAATTGGTAGATGTGCATGAAGGCAGGATTTAACGGTTCGTTGATTTTTGCCTGAGTTATGCCCCTTGATAACCTAGTCTCTGGGTCCACTTTTCTTGTCAACGCAACTCCTCCTAAACTACTGGCTGGATCTTCTTGAAACTTGGTCAATGTTATCACCTCAATTGGTAGATGTGCATGAAGGCAGGATTTTACGGTTCGTTGATTTTTGCCTGAGTTATGCCCCTTGATAACTTAGTCTCTGGGTCCACTTTTCTTGTCAACGCAACTCCTCCTAAGTTTCTGGCTTGATATTCTTGAAACTTGGTCAATGTATTCACCTCAATTGGTAGATGTGCATGAAGGAATGATTTTATGGTTCGTTGATTTTTGCCTGAGTTATGCCCCTTAAAAAAGTAGTCTCTTGGTCCACTTTTCTTGTCAACGCAACTCCTCCTAAGTTTCTGGCTGGATCTTCTTGAAACTTGGTCGATGTTATCACCTCAATTGGTAGATGTGCATGAATGAAGGATTTTACGGTTTGTTGATTTTTGCCTGAGTTATGCCCCTTTAAAACTTAGTCTCTGGGGCTTATTGCCTCAGTTATGCCCCCTTAAAATTTAGTCTCTGGGGCTTATTGAAATTGCAGCCTTGTGAATGCAACTCTTCCTAAGTTTCTGGCTGGATCTAAATGAAACTTGGTGGATGTTATAACCGAAATTGGTAGATGAGCATGAAGTAAGGATTTTATGGTTCATTAATTTTACCCTAAATTATGCCCCCTTAAAACTTAGTATCTAGGGCTTATTGAAATTGCAGCCTTTTGAACTCAACTCCTACTTACTTTTTGTCTTTATTTAAATGAAACTTGGTCAAAGTCATCACCATAATTTGTAGATGTACATGGATCAAGGATTTTATGGCTCATTTATTTCCCTGAATTATGTCCCCTTAAAACTTAGTGCTTGGGGTTTATTGAAATTGCAGCCTTGTGAAGGTAACTCCTCCTAACTAAATGAAACTTGGTCATTTTCAATTTTGTTCTGTCAAAATAAGTAGTATCTACAATTATTTTTGTGAAACAGCAGCAAAGTGGCGGCGTATTTTGTGACGATGGCACTCTTGTTATCTAATTATAGATGATTCGTTTAATAAACTTGGTATTCAATGACCACTCATTCAATATCCCTTATATAAAAAAAGTCATCTTGTCTTAGATAAATGAAAATTTTGCAAAAGTTTATACTAATTCTTATTTTCAGTCTTTCATGTACCAGTTATTACGAGGACTAGCATTTTGTCACAGTAATAATGTGTTACACAGAGATCTCAAACCACAAAATCTACTCATAAATAAGGTATTGTATACATATACCCCCTATTAACACCTGTCGAAAGACTGAACATGTAACCACCCGTGGCGTCTGGGTTTGCGGGTATCATCCACTTCTTTGTCCAAAGCATAAGTTATTACGAGGACTAGCATTTTGTCACAGTAATAATGTGTTACACAGAGATCTCAAACCACAGAATCTACTCATAAATAAGGTACTGTATACATATCAAGGGCTTAGTGCAAGAGTGTACTAAGTGTATATACACTGTATTTACACAGTACAGTCTTGCACTGAACCCTCGATATATTTCCCCTTTTAAACAACTGTAGAAAGGCAGAACAAAATATGTGATCACCTGTTGCGTCTGGGTGGGAGGGCATCATCCGCTTATAATGTTTTTCACAGAGATCTCAAACCACAGAATCTACTCATAAATAAGGTATTGTATACATATACCCCCTTTAAACACCTGTCAGAAGACAGAACATATTATGCGATCACCTGTGGCGGTTGGGTGGGCGGGCATCATCCTCTAATAATGTTTTACACAGAGATCTCAAACCAAAGAATCTACTCATAAATAAGGTATTGTATACATATACCCCCTTTAAACACCTGTTGGAAGACAGAACATATTATGTGATAACCTGTGGCGTTTGGGTGGGCGGGCATCATCCGCTAATAATGTTTTACACAGAGATCTCAAACCACAGAATCTACTCATAAATAAGGTATCGTATACATATAACACCTATTAAGCATCTGTCGAAAGACAAAACATATTATGTGATCACCTGTGGTGTTTGGGTGGGCGGGCATCATCCCCTTCTTTGTCGAGAGCATAACTCTGTCACCTTATGTCCAATTGACTTGAAACTTGGCAGTTTATGTTCATCTCATGATTGTGGAGTGCAGTGCGCAAAAACAATAGCTCTACTTAGCTTAATTTGTTAGTTGGGTCCCTTAGTTTTTATAAGCTCCACTGGCGGAAAGCCACTGGGGCTACTGTCATGGCGTTGTGTCCGTCGTGCGTCAGTCCGTCCTTGCGTACGGTCGTAAACTTTTTCTTTAAAAATCTTCTCAGAAACTACCAGATGAATTTCAACCAAACTTCACAGGAATGATCCTTGGGTGACCCTCTTTTAAATATGTTAAAGAAATTTGGATCCGATGAAAAACATGGATTTAATGGGCGTGGCTAATATCCAAATACAGTCTAACCTGTCTTAAGCAAGTGGTCAAGGGATATGCCAAAATTGCTTGCTTAAGACAGGTGCTTGCTTAATACAGGTTAACCTGATATCAGGGGCGGGAGGGGGGGGGCAAATGGTACATCATCATAGTTTTGATCAAGGAAAAGGCACAGAGAAGTAAAAACAAATTTTCATTATATTCATAAAAGATTTACATCTTATTTCTCTAATAAACAGTGACATTTATCTTAAGATTGTGAAAAAATGTCTTCTTTTTTAGCTCACCTGAGCACGAAGTGCTCAAGGTGAGCTATTGGGATTGTAGAATGTCCGTCGTCAGTCGTCCGTCGTGCGTCGTCCGTCGTCCACAATTTCTTTAAACATCTTCTCCTCCTAAACCTGTGGGCCAATCTTGATGAAACTTGGCAGGGATGTTCCTTGGGTCAAGCTCTACCAAAGTTGTTCCAATAATTGAAATCCACCCTTAACTTTCCCTTTACCCTTAACAAAAAGGGTGAAAATGTGAAAATCTTTAAAAATCTTCTTCTCTGAAAGCAGAAGGCAGACAGCTTTCATATTCGGTATGTAGCATCATCTAGTGGACCTCTACCAAGTTTGTTCATATCAAGACCCTGGGGTCATATTTGGGCTTTGCCCGGGCCCAACCCTTTTTACAAAGAATCAAATAGCGAAAATCTTTAAAAATCTTCTTCTCTGTAACCAGATGGCAGACAGCTTAAATATTTGGTGTGTAGCATCACCTAGTGGGCCTCTACCAAGTTTGTTCATAACAAGACCCTTGGGTCATATTTGGGCTTTGCACGGATGCATCCCTTTATCTCTTATGAGCACAAAGGGTAAAAAAATGAAAATCTTCAAAAATCTTCTTCTATGAAACCAGAAGGCAGAAAGCTTTCATATTTGGTATGTAGCATCATGTAGTAGACCTCTTCCAAGTTTGTTCATATCAAGATGCTAGGATCATATTTGGGTGCATCCCTTTATCTCTTATGAGCATGAAAAGTAAAAAAATGAAAATCTTCAAAAATCTTCTTCTCTGAAACCAGAAGGCAGAAAGCTCTCATAATTGGTATGTAGCATCATCTAGTGGACCTCTACCAAGTTTGTTCATATCAAGACCCTGGGGTCATGTTTGGGCTTTGCCCAGGCCCAACCCTTTTTACATAGAATCAAAGAGCGAAAATCTTTAAAAATCTTCTTCTCTGTAACCAGATGGCAGACAGCTTAAATATTTGGTGTGTAGCATCACCTAGTGGGCCCCTACCAAGTTTGTTCATATCAAGACCCTTGGGTCATATTTGGGCTTTGCACGGATGCATCCCTTTATCTCTTATGAGCACGAAGGGTAAAAAAATGAAAATCTTCAAAAATCTTCTTCTATGAAACCAGAAGGCAGAAAGCTTTCATATTTGGTATGTAGCATCATGTAGTAGACCTCTTCCAAGTTTGTTCATATCAAGACGCTAGGATCATATTTGGGCTCCACTCGGGCGCAACCCTTTTTACAGAATCAAAGATTGAAAATCTTTTAAAATCTTCTTTACTTGAAACCAGAGGGCACACTGCTTTCATTTTTGGTATGTAGCATCATCTTGTGGGCCCTACCAAGTTTGTTCATATCAAGACCCTTGGGTCATATTTGGGCTCCACCCGGGCGCATCCCTTTCAGCTCACCTGAGCACGATGGGTGAAAATGTGAAGACCTTCAAAAATCTTCTTCTCTGAAACCAGAAGGCAGACAGCTTTCATATTTAGAATGTAGCATCATCTTATGGACCTATTCCAAGTTTGTTCATATCAAGACCCTGGGGTCACTTTTGGGATCCACCCGGGTGCATCCCTTTTTATATAGAATCAAAGAGCAAAAAGGCATATCTGTCTTGCTCTGCCCTGAAAACATTCCATGGTATTGATCTTAGGCAATTATCTTCTTTTTGACATCTGCCTATCTAATTAATGTGATGTCCCAGGGGTCATAGAGACTCAGGTGAGCGATCTAGGACCATCTTGGTCCTCTTGTTTTTTCTAAATCTCCAATGACCAATTAAAACAATAGTTAAAATGATATTATGAATCTATTTAATCATCGGAAGGCAATTCCAGAAATTTATCACCAATTACATTCAAAAGCAAAAGCCCTCTCTGAAACAAAATCTATAATTGCCAATCAAAAAAATGGAAAGAATCAGTCCTCATCAAGCAGTCAAGTTTCTTTACCCATTACAGACCTCGAAAACTGCATTTTTCCCAAATGTTTTTGGCTGAATTAAATACGAAAGCCAACCTTCCAATAAAGTATTAACAATACTTTCGATCCCTACTCGGCTAAAAAAATAAATCAATAAAAACTGAACCAAAAGTTGACTGTAAGAATCACAATCCGTGAAAATCACTATAGTCTTTCGACTGGCGAAAATCTTTAAATGGCCGTGGGTATAACAGCGATAATTGCCCTTTATTCTTTGAGTGGCCGCAAATCTCAGGTTTTATGAATGATGGGACATGAATTTAGCGGCCGTTGCGTGCATTTCACAGGTGCTTGTTGAATACAGGTAAAATTAAGAGTATATTAGTTAGGGGGGACATTGAACTGCACGTTAAAGACAGGTGCACGCTGAAAAGAGGTGGCCGGAAGACCAGGCTTGACTGTATGGTGAAAAGTGAGTTTGCCCAGATTCTAATTGATGGATACCAATTAGATTTTAAATGAATGATTCTTGGGTGACCCTTTATCAGTCTACCAAAAATTATTGTGATCGTATGAAAAATATGTATTTTATGGGTGGAGGTCATTTCTCTATATAATATATAGTGGAAACTTTCAAAATCATTTTCTCAGAATGTAATGGATGGATATCAACCCAATTTCACTGGAATGATTCTTGAGTGACCCTTTATCAGTCTACCAAAAATTATTGTGATTGGATGAAAAATATGTATTTCATGGGCGGAGGTCATTTCTCTATATAAAATAAAGTGGAAAATCATTTTCTTAGAATGTAATGGATGGATATCAACCAAATTTCACTGGAATGATCCTTGAGTAACCCTTTATCAGTCTACCAAATATAATTTTGATCCTATGAAAAATATGTATTTTATGTGCAGAGGTCATTTCTCTATATGTTCTTTAGTGGAAACTTTGAAAATCATTTTCTCAGAATGTAACAGATGGATATCAATCAATCTTCATTGGTATGATCCTTGGGTGACCAATTATCATGCAACCAAAAATTATTGGCATTTGATGAAAAGTATGTCAGTTATGGGTGGAGGTCTTTTCTATATGTTATATAGTGAAAACTTTGAAATTCATTTCAACATCAGTAGAACATCAGCAAACCCAAAATATCTTAAAATTTAGTCAAAACTTAGATTTGCTATTACAAGAATTTCAAGCCTGTGGAGCGACTCAAGCCATTCATGGCTTTTTAGTTTTTTAATACTTGGAGATCCTGCAGTGTTACAGGCATATCTTATGACAATTTGCCACCTTGGTTTATTCCGTAACAGTAATAAAACTCTTAATTTATCAACAGTAAAATCGGGATATATTTATGCTCTTAGGATGGTAGAAAACATCTGAACTCATGTTATACCTTTAAACAGGGATTTTGACACAATCTGAAAATTATCCTATTTTGACAATTAAAACTTTCAATCAGGAGGTCATTTTCAGTTTTCCATCTTGAAATGACTTCCAATTATAAATGTATTAAGATAAATAGTATCCTTCACATAAAATATGAGACTCTCATAAAGATATAAGATATGAATCTAATTTAATTTTCAAAAGTGTTGATCCCTAGAAATTTACAGTCAAGGAGTAAATAACTCTTGAATTTCAAAAGCTAAAGTAAGCCTTGAAATATATATAAATCAGAATAAATAGGCAATGATTATTTTAAAAAAATAAGTGGATGTTCGCACTAGATTCCAGCTGCAGTATATTGCATTAAGAGATCACCCTGAATTGTGAGCTTTTCTGTATGTAGATCAACTTAAATGCTCTGTGTAAAAAAAGTGTAACTGCCTGTATGTTAATAGGCAGTTACAACTATTCCGTGCAGAGCTAATGAAATGTCAGTTACATTGTCATAATTACAATATATTAAGATTCATACATTGGAATTAGCAGAAGAGTTTGTTTCAAGTACCCATATACCATATTTTCTCTAATAATAGCACCCTCCCTATTAGTAGCACCCCTACATTTTTTACTAAGAAAATCCACTTCACATGCCTAAATCTTAGGAACTTTTTCAGACTTCTTCTCTTATTTGTATGATTGTTTAGAGGAAATTCACCTCAAATTAAAGGGAAAAGGCCCTAATTGACATCAATTTTAATGATTTTTTTAAATCAGAAAATGCACTAAATAAAAGCTCCCTGACCATTTTATGTATAGCTCCTGGGGGCGTTTATTAGGAGAAATATGGTAAAAAAATGTTTGGGGGTATACAGTAGTCAGCTTATTAGTAGGTCCATTAGTACGTCTGTCTGTAGCTTTGTGTGTCCACTCTCATTTCTTAGCAACTAATGGGCGAATTTCATTTTAACTCTTTGGATGTTTTCAGCATCAAGCAAAGATACGCTTGTGAAATTTTTGTTATCCATTGGCTTGTGACAGAGTGGTCCTTTGATTGAAAATAGCTATTTATTGTTGACAAGCGCTTGTGGGAGGTTTTAGTCTGCTTTGCGACAGTCTTGTGATTTTTGTATTACAGAATGGGGAATTAAAACTTGCAGATTTTGGTTTAGCGAGAGCTTTTGGGATTCCTGTTCGATTCTATTCGGCAGAGGTAAATTTTAACTGTTATTTTATTGAAGTTCTTACATATGTTTTAACCCTTGTCATGCTGAACCCCGAATATTCCTGCTTTGGCAGGAGCTTTAGACAAACATCAGCCTGCACATATGTGCAGCCTGATGTAATTCTACACCACCTGTTTCTCACTTTCAAACAAGAATTGCCAATAGATTTAGTTTTCCAAATGAAAATTGACCTACAGTTGATACTTTCAGTGCTTTTTGCCCTTTGATTTTGATGCAAATTTTTAACCAAAATTTATTCTGCATGACAAGGGTTAACATTTACTGAGTTTGCAAAAGCTAAGACAGGAGGTGTCTTTCTATTCAACCTCTTTAACCGTATCCAGAAGAATTTAGATTTTGTTTGGAAAAAATTGTCACTTTCAGGCCATTTGAAGGAGAGTGCCTCAAGGTTTCTCCACAGCAATGGAAGAACAAAGCAGGCAGTAAAGGCTAGGATCAGACTGCAAGACTGTAGGCTAATCTTTCTTAACTACCTGTCAATTATTGTCAATAGTATTGACTGTGTATAGATCTCTAAGATTTTAGAATTAAGTCAAAAATATTAATATGGCTTTGCTTAAATGTCAAATGGTAATTGAGCCTGTGCATGACATTTCCAACAATTTAATATCAGTGTGAGGTGCAAACATTTAGCAGCCCAGGCAGTAACATATTATAAGATTGCGGAACTGTCTACAGATACTTTAAGACCTTATCTATCTATAAATAGCATAGTGAAGACTCTGGTCAGACTGTGCGGATGCACAGACTGGCCAGTGTCTTTGCTTTGCACACATTTGCAATACTTGAAAATATCATGCACAGGCTAAATTATAAAATGTCATTATCTAGTTGTATCTTATTCATTTATTCAGGTAGATATTGTGGTATAGGCCACCAGATGTGTTACTTGGGTCTAAAATGTATTCAAGATCTATTGACATGCAGTTTAATTATTACTTCTTCATTTATTCAGGTTGTAACGTTGTGGTATAGACCACCGGATGTGTTATTTGGGGCCAAAATGTATTCAACATCCATTGACATGTGGTCTGCAGGCTGTATCTTTGCAGGTAATGATATAGGTTATGATTAATATAAGGTTGCTGTCAATCAAAATATCAATTGACCAATCAAAACACTCATTTATTCATCAAAATGATAGAAAGTGATGGAGGTCAACAGTAATTATTGACCTCTATCATTGTCTGTTATTTTGTTTAAAACATTTTCATGGTTGAGGAATTTAAGCAACTTTCACATAAAATACTAGAATCTGTCTTAAATTTCTTCTTTAGATTTATTGAAGTTGGAATTGCATGACAACTTATCACAACTGATTGGCAGCCATGCTAAGGCTGATCATCAGCCCTCAGAATATTGAATATGCCTTACAGACATTTCTTTGTGGCCTTTTCTGGCCTTTTCACTACAGTTAGAAGTCTCAGAATAGCCATTCATTGTTTTGATTCCTCAATGTCTTAACTACAGCTTTGATCACATTGAACACATTGCTGGAATATCAGTGTCCTTTAAAAAACAACTTACCACTGTATTGGTGATGCAAATATCTGTGGAATAGATTTATTACTGGCCATACTTGCCTAGGACATGAAACAATGCATTAATTAATTGTTGGATACAAGTGAAAGGTCAATGACTCTTTGATGTCATTAACAACAGAAAGGTATGAATATTTTTCATGTGACATGTCACATATTTTAATGATTATAAGCCTATCAGGTTAAAAAGGCCTTACAAAGAGTCATTGGAGTCTCATTCCTGAGGACCTCTTCACATTAACTTTGATTTGTTGAGGAAAATAATGACGCAAAAAGTTTACTTTATTTTATTTCACAGAAATGGCGAATGCTGGAAGACCTTTATTCCCTGGTAATGATGTTGAAGATCAACTGAAACGAATATTTAAGTATCCTTTATTTGACAGCCAAGTTAAATTTGAGAGGGGATAGGGCCAGTCTAAAATATTTATTTCTTTTTTGGGTACTCATTTTAATCATCTTAACAAAATAACTCAAACATAAACAATATTAAAGGTTATTGAATTTATATTGGCATATATTGTGTCCGAAGAGTTCTTTTGGGCAGAGGGCAACTACGCCAAAAGAACAAGTCCAACACAATATATTCCCATTTAAATTCAATAACCTTTTAATACATGGCCGGAGGCGGTCATATATAGGCATCATCTTCTGCATCTGTCTGTCCGTACGTATGTCCACTTTTCTTGTGAGCACAACTGATCCCTCATTTATGGACCGATTTGGATGAAACTTTCGCAGAATGTTCCCAGTCACATGACCTTGTGCATATTGTGAAGATTTGGTCATGGAAAAAGGGGCCTTCATGTAAAAAATCTTGTAAATGCAACTCCTCTCTCATTTATGGACTGATATGGATGAAACTTTCACAGAATGTTCCAAGTCACCTGATCTTAAGCCTAATCTCTCGGTTTTGTGAATTACAGCTGTGTCATTTTGTCTCATTTTTACAATAAAGAAATAGAATAATCGTTTGTGAGTAAGATTGATTAATATTTCATTTCGTGAATTTCTTGAACAACAAAAGCTATGGCTTTTGTTGTTTATAGCTTTTGTTGTTCCTAACTCAATGAATATACATTTTGTAAATCAATCTTACACTGAAACAAACGATTATCCTCTATAACTTCTCTGCCACCTTGTTGTTTCATATTAAATTTGAGGTTTTTTTTGAATGAAGAAGTGTAATAATTTCGACTCTTTGTGGGAAATGTGGCCTTTTTATGACCACTCACATGTCACTGTTGAACTGTAACCATCAAAATGAATCCTTTACTCTCAGATTGCTTAAACTGAACTTGAATTCAAAATGATAAATGCTTGCAGGCTGTTCTACATTAAGTCAAAACATCTTAAAATTGGCAAGGAAACATATATTTTTTTGCTCACCAGAGCACTTTGTGCTCAAGGTGAGCTATTGTGTTTAGGTGATTGTCCATTGTCCATCGTGTGACGTCCGTCGTCAAAATTTGCCCTGTATGCACTCTAGAGGCCACATTTTGGATGAGTTTGAAAGTTGGTCAACTGTGGTCAAAAACTAGGTCAAATCTTAGAAAAAACTTGTATGCACTCTAGAGGCCACATTTTTTGCCCAATTAACCTGAAATTTGGTCATAATGAATGAATTGATGCAATTTTTGATGAGTTTGAAATTGGGTCAACTGGGGTCAAAAACAAGGTCATGAAGTCAAATCATAGAAAAACCTTGTAAGTCAACCCAAAAATTGTAAAAAAAAGATTCTCAAGTTGTATAGAAGCAACAGCATTGTTTAGCTTAGTGACATTCATTCATCATTCTCTTTCTAAACCTTCTTTTGAAAATTTTAGACGGTTCATTCAGATGAGTGATTTAGGGCCACTATGGCCCTCTTGTTTTTTTTTTCTTCAAATTCCTTTCTTACAGATGCAATAACCAGTCAAGCTTTTATCCTTAACAATACGCTTAGACTTTTAGGCACTCCAACAGAAGAAAGCTGGCCCAGTATTACAAGGCTTCCTGACTATAAAGTAAGGCTCCAACCTTATCTCTCAGTCTAAAGGTCTAAGGTTTCTATCCCGACATCAGCACTCATCCTTGCAAACTATTTGTCCCTCATTAATGGGTTGATAATCAAAGACCTATGATGGAGAGCAGCCCGAGGCTAGGAAAGGATGTAATGGTAGTTCTGTTGGAAAAAGTACCAGGAATCCATTGTTAGGTGCTCTAGCTGCCACAATTTACCCCATTCAAACTAACAAATTCACCCTTTTCGTACTGCTCACAGATTATTCCTGCTTCAAACAAAAATTTGGCAAACAATTTACCCTTGTCATGCTGAGTAAATTTTGGCTAAAAATTTGCATCAAAATCAAAGGGCAAAAAGCACTTAAAGTACCAACTGTAGGTCAATTTTTATTTGAAAAAACTAAATCAATTGACTATTCTGGTTACAAAGTGAGAAACAGGTGGTGTAGACTAACATGAGACTGCACATGTGTGCAGACTGTTGTTTGTCTATAGCTCCTGCCAAAGCAGGAATATTCCTAGTTCAGCATGTCAAGGGTTAAGATAAGGCTTTACCTATAAGGAGTATAATCTTAGCCTACAGTGTTTATTGTTAACTTAACCCTTTTTGTGGGAGTAAAGGCAAATAACCTCTGTAAACAAAGCTTTGGTAGACATTGTAGACTAAGATAATCCTGTACAGATGTGCAGTCTGATCTTAGCCTACACTGACTGGTTATAACCCCCCCCCCCCCCCCCCAACTATGTTTTAAGTTTATATAGGAAATTTAGCTTGTCCAGAGCATTTTCCGACATTTTTCGATGTATTTAAATTTGTTTCCTCTGCTTCATCAGGAAGCATGTTTCCATTGGAAAAAAATATTGTTGCTATACAAACACAAAGATTTTTTTTAAAAAATTCATCTATTATAAAATCATGTTTGCACTCTGCAACTTATTTGAATTTTGATTAGTCTTAATTTGTGTCACCTATTGGTCAAAGGGTATATTAAAAGACATGGCTAAACTGATTTCTTATTTTGTTCAGTCTGTTTGGCTTGAGCGACAACATTTATTCAGCGACGATTTTATTAAGCGATCATTCTCACAATTTCCCTTTCTTCAATTAAGATATCTTAAAAAGTATTTTTTTTTTGTCTAAAACTAATGTAACTGAATCCTTTCTTGATATCACTCATATGAATTTTCTCAAAGAGACGGTTCTTTTGAGTTTTAACAACAAAGGATTACTGAGAAATTAGCAATAACATACACTTTCAATTAATATAATGTTTTTGTTTTTTGTAAACAATACATCTATAAGCTGCCATTCTCTTTAAAGACCACCTTTTGGTGGTCCTGTAAGTGGTTGCTTAATTCACATTTTATCGTATATTTCAGCAATATCCTATGTACCATATAAACACGACATGGCAACAAGTGGTGCCCACACTGAACGCTAAAGGCAGAGATCTCTTACAGGTATAGTATATACAGCTTCTGCCCTGCATTCAGGATGAAAAAACATTGGCAAAATTTCAAAAAATATACCCAGCTTTTCCCAACAAGCTCACATGCAATGAAAGGCATCAAATTTAAAACATTTTCATCCGGAATGTGGGGGGTTATTTTGTGATGTGTTCAGCGTATCATATAATAAATTATAAGCAACTTGGAGAGATTTATCCAATCTTTATAAAGACGCAGAGATGTTATTGTTTTATTTTGGTTATAGTTCTTCGACATTTGAAAGAGTTATGGCCCTAAAATAAAGGTTCTTGTCTATTCAATATTTCATTAATCACAGTCTATAGATTTTTTAGTCTCCAATCTCTCAGCAATTAATGGAGAAATTTTATTGAAGTATTTCAGAGGTTGTTAATCTCAAATCCAAATGGATTTTTAGGTGCAGAGCAAGGTTTACAACACAGATATTTAAGCAATCTTAGCCCGTCTTGCTATGCAATTTGACGTCATAAATAGCAAATGAGTGAAAACTGTATATGCATCAACTCATGTGGATAATTATGACACTTGCCCATTACTAGACAACACAATTTTAGACTTGTCCAGTTTTATATAAGTTACTGACGATAATTTAATGTTAATGAAATTTTGAAAATCATTGGGGTTTTTGGCAGAAAACATTGAGAAGAGTGAAGAATTTGCTTTTCAAAAGCAATTTCTTCATTCTCCACAATGTTTCGTACTCTAATTTTACGGGAGCTTCAAAGAAGTAGGATTTGTGTGGGAATGGTTTAAAGTGATTTATTGAATTTCTTGCAGAGGTTGTTAATCTGTAACCCAAATGGACGTCTGTCTGCGGAGGAAGGTTTACAACACGGATATTTTAGCGATCTGAGCCCGTCAGTCAAGTTTCCTGCTGACAATTATTGATGTTGCCTAGCAACAGATAGGATGTCGAGAAAGAATGATGTTGCTTAGCAACAAAGCTGAAGTGAATTTATTTAGCAAAAGAATTGTGAAGAAAAGTAGTTGCATAGCAACAGGAAGCAATTATGGCCAGGGATAGGGCTTTAAGAATTTTAATAACATTTGTGTTGTTAAGTAAAATTGTTATGTGGTAAGTGAAAATTGACTTGTCTGTTTATTTTGTTACAGTTTTTTCTTAAAAAAGAGGTTTAATGTTCATTATAAAGATTAAATCATATGAATAATTGTAACTCTATGGAATTGGAATGAGTAACAGTATTACACAAATATTCTGTACACATGAGATGGGCCCCGTCATAGCGCAGTGGTAGTGAATCGGAATATCATTCAATAGGTCCCAGGTTCAATTCCAAGCAGGAGCAATCATTCTTTCCGACTATTTGTCTCCCACCAATGGGTTGATAATGGTAGACCTATGTTGGATAGAAGCTGGATGCTAGAAAGGATATTATGGTGGTAATGGTGTGAGATATACCAGGTATCCATTGTTATGTGCTTCAGCGGCTGCGATTTAACTAAAAGTTTTCATTTTCTTATTTAGAACCTTGAAAACTTTAAGTGAGCTACCAATACCCTGTTACAGCAGTTTGAATTCACTATCTCTAAATTTATATAAGTCCATTGACAATTTATCACATTCCAAAGAGAAAGTTTATTGTAGGTTTTTGTTTTTAGCTCCACTGGCTGAAACCTACTGGGGCTATTGTCATGGCGTTGTGTCCGTCGTGCGTCCGTCCGTCCATGCATGCGGTTGTAAACTTTTCTTTAAAAATCTTCTCCTCAGAAACTACTGGATGGATTTCAACCAAACTTCACAGGAATGATCCTTTGGTGACCCTCTTTCAAAGTTGTTCAAGAAATTTTGATCCAATGAAAAACATGGATTTAATGGGTGTGGCTAATTTCCAAATATGGTAAAAAGTAAGTTTTCTCAGATTCTAATCAAAGGATACCAATTAAATTTTACATGAATGATCCTTGGGTGAGCCTCTATCAGTCTACAAAAAATCATTGTGATCGGATGGAAAATATGCATTTTATGGGCGGAGGTCATTTCTCTATATGTTATATAGTGGAAACTTTGAAAATCATTTTCTCAGAATGTAACTAATGGATATCAACCAAATTTCACTGGATTGCTCCTTGAGTGACCCTTTATCAGTCTACAAAAATTCATTGTGATCAGATGGAAAATATGCATTTTATGGGCGGAGGTCATTTCTCTATATGTTATATAGTGGAAACTTTGAAAATCATTTTCTCAGTATGTAACAACCAAATCAACCAAATTTCACTGAAATGATCCTTGAGTGACCCTTTATCAGTGTACCAAAATTTAGTTTGATTGGATGAGAAATATATATTTTATGGGTGGAGGTCAATTCTCAATATGTTAAATAGTGGAAACTATGAAAAACATTTTCTCAGAATGTAACTGATGGATATCAATCAAATGTTTTTGGTATGATCTTTGGGTGACCCATTATCATGCAGCCAAAAATTTTTGTGATTTGATGAAAAAAATGTCTTTTAATAGCAGAGGTCATTTCTCTATCTGTTATATAGTTGAAACTTTGAAAATCATTTTCAACATTAGTAGAACCCCAAATATCTAAAAATCTAGTCAAAACATTTATTTGCTTTAATTTACAATAATTTCAAGCCTGTGGAGCGACTCAAGCCATTCATGGCTTTCTAGTTTACTGTTATGTCATGCATTTATAGATCAGGAACATATTGTTTTACCAGTGTCCAATTGTCTGGCTGTCTGTCTGAGTGTTTGTGAAAACTTAACCCTTGTCATGCTGATCTCGGAATATTCCTGCTTTGGCAGGAGGTATGGACAAACAACAGCCATATATGTTCATATGTGCAGTCTGATCTTAGTCCATACAACCTGATTTTCCTTTTTAAACCAGAAAAAATTCAGAAATTATATTTTCAAAATCAAATGCTGACTCACAATTAGGAAATACAGAGCTTTTAGCACTTTAATTTATATATAATTTTGCCAAGGTTTTTTATTCAGCATGACAAGGTTAACCTGTGAACTAAACATTTTTGGGTAACTTCAGCAGTATTTGAGAGGAAATGCTCTGGGCATGAAGGTGCCAGTCTCACCTAAATACATCATTCAATGTCAAGGACATCTGTTCTAAAAACAACTTCTAAAAATGCTGTTTTAACCCTTGTCATGCTGAACCCGGAATATTCCTGCTTTGGCAGGAGCTATAGACAAACATCAGCCTGCACATATGTGCAGTCTGATGTTAGTCTACACCACCTATTTCTCACTTTCAAACCAGTATTGTCAATAGATTTAGTTCTTCAAATAAAAATTGACCTACAGTTGGTACTTTCAGTGCTTTTTGCCCTTTGATTTTGATGACAATTTTTAGCCAAAATTTATTCAGCATGACAAGGGTTAAGGGTATAAGTATTACACAAACACATCTTGTTCAGTTTTGTTCGCTACTGATAATTTTTAAATTGGTAATGTAATGAGCCCTGCCTTTATGATAACAATAGGGCTTTTTGGTCTGTAGCTGAAACATTTGAAAGATGAAAATGTAACTTTTTTTAAAGAATCAAAAAGCTTTATTGTCTTGGGTTGCTTCATTGACTTGGATAAACCTTATTCTGCTGGATTACAATCTTGCTGCAAACAAATTACCAATTTGGAGACATTCAACCGGTTTGGCAACAATAATATAGTAGAAAGCATGTAGTTAAGGCTAAAATCATACTGCACTATATCTAAAAGATTGTTGAAAACCTTGATAAATCCAATTCAAACAAACAAACAGTTTGGGCAGTTGTTAGTCTGTGCAATTAATGGAGTCTGATGAGGGTCAAAACTTATTATTTCTTACAAATAAGCATCTGAATCCTGTTAATAGCTCTCAAATTTGAGCCTATGCATCACATTTCCAACAATTTGACATGTGCGTAAAGGGTCAACATTAACCAACCTTGACAGCCACATAGAATAATTAGAAGTTTGTCAGACTGTCATAAGACACTTTGAGCCTTATCTTTCTCCAAAGCACAAAGTGAAGACCCTGGTCAGACTGAGCAGATGCACAGGCTGGCCAGAGTCTTTGCTTGGCACACATTTGAAATTGTTGGAAATATCATGCACAGGCTCATTTGTCAGTTTTAAGTTGCTATTAACACTTTGCTGTTTAATCCCTGCTTTTTACGTGTCTGGGATTTTATGATTGAGAAAACATTGTGAAAAAAGAAGAAATTGCTTCTGACAAGTAATTTCTTCTTTTTCCACACAATTTTCTACCCTACTGAATGGTTATTTTTCAAATTAAATCCACTTTGAATTTTCGTATGCAAAACCTTTGAATTTGGACAGGTCCAAAATTTTGTAAAACAGGGAAGGGTTAACCAGATATTGCTAGCTACTTGTTCTGTTAATCCATTGTTTGTGCATGAAGTCAGCTGCAATTAAGCAGTGAGTTGCTATTATTAAAAGGATTCAACTGTATTTCTTCTTTAAACAGAGGGTTTCGTATGATAAAAATTGTTAGAACTGGTGAAGAAAAAACATAATTTTTTACTTTTTTTTGTCAAATAAATGTGCAATAAATATCTTTATTTTAATAATGTCTTTGTGATATTTTGATTTCTCGCCTTTGGCTTGGTGTCATCATATATATAGCTGGGAATAAATTAGTTGCTACATACCAGAGAAAAAAAACAATGTTTAACTAAATATGCAATGGATGAAAGCTTTTCTGAAACACTTTTTATGATACAACTTGGAACATAGGTGTAATACCATGTAAATATGTTTACTAAAAACTAGATCATAAAACAAACTTTAAAATGAACTTCATACAAATGTTGTCCCAGGACTGAAGAGATACCCTAATATTTCAGATTAAGATAGTGGAACCATAATAGTTCTGCAACATTTCGGATGCCATGAACTTCCACAATGTTGACCAATGTTTCCTAATGAAAATCATTAGGAAACCCTGGTTAACACTGTTAAAGTTCATTACTTCTGAAACGTTGAGAAACTATTATGGGTGCACTATCTTAATGTAGTAAGACCTTTGTTCCTAGACAAATGCCTTTTTAGCTCGCCCGGGACGAAAGTCTCGGAAGAGCTATTGTCATACCCTTGGATGTCGGCGTCGGTGTCGGCGTCCACATTAGGTTAAAGTTTTTTTATTTCTATCAATATTTATCCTAGAGGCTTTATTTTTTACAGAAACACTGATTAGGGCATAGGCTTTCATTTGAGACCAACATCCATGTCGAAATGACCTTTAGACTGTGACCTTGACCCTTTCAAAAAAACTTTAACAAAAAACTTTAACCTAAAACTTTAACCAAAAAAACTTTAACCTTGCTTATATTTTCTGTAAGCTTTAAACTAGAGACATCATTACTTCATATGCACACTCATTAGGTGATAGGCTTTCACCATAGACAAAGGTCCTTGACAATTTGACCTTGACCTTGACCCTTTGTGGACTTAAAACAGCTTTAACCAAAAAACTTTAACCAAAAACTTTAACCTTGCATATATTTTTTTAATGCTCTAACCTAGGGACATCATAGCTTCATACATATACTCACCAGGTGATAGGCTTTCACCAGAGACCAAGGTCCTTCACAATTTGACCTTGACCTTTACCATTTGTGGACTTAGAAAAACTTTAACTGAAAACTTTAACCAAAAACTTTAACCTTGCTTATGTTTTCTGAATGCTATAACCTAGGGACATCATTACTTCATATACATACTCATTAGGTGATAGGCTTTTGTGAGAGATCAAGGTCCTTGATAATTTGACCTTGACCTTTTATGAACTTAGAAAAACTTTAACCGAAATTCTTTTACCAAAAACTTTAACCTTGCTTATATTTTCTGAATGCTTTAACCTAGGGACATTATTACTTCATATACATAGTCACCAGATGAAAGGCTTTCACCAGAAACCAAGGGCCTTGACAATTTGACCTTGACCTTGACCTTTTATGGACTTGGAAAAACTTAAACTGAAAAACTTTAACCAAAAATTTAACCTTGCTTATATTTTCTGAATGCTTTAACCTAGGGACATCATTACTTCATATACATACTCATTAGGTGATAGGCTTTGTGAGAGACCAAGGTCCTTCACAATTTGACCTTGATCTTGACCTTTTGTCGACTTAGAAAAATTTTAAAGAAAACTTCATGTTTGATACAAAGAAATTCCATTGGTAACCCCATCTGCTTATAGGCTTTCACTTTACCCTAACCTTATACATGCAATTAAAACAAAAAAGTTTTTATATTTCTTAATTACTTCTTAATTACTACTCAAACAGATATATATTAGATCATGGACTTTAACATTGAAAGAAACCACTTTGAACTTTGGTCAAGTGCTGTTTGTGACAAGCAGCTGTTTGGGCGAGCTACGTTGTCCGCGGACAACTCTTGTTCAACAATAACAAAGGATCATTATAGAAAAAATATACATTTGCAATGACAAAAATGACTTAATACAGATATTGAGAAGATAAGAATGTGTTTAATATTTATCACAATTGGCACTAGAATATTGTGTACATATTTTATCACTGGTTGTCTCAGTAAAACCTGCTTCTGTGTGTAGGTTGGCTCCTGAAAAGACATAGAAAATACTGATATAATATTATAGATTTTGAGATAATGTGTTTTATATTAATGCAATTTCCACTAGAATACTGTGTACATTTTTTATCACTGGTACATGTAGTCTTGCTAAAACCTACCTGTGTGTGAAGATTGGCTCCTGAAAGGGTATCTATAAGTTTTCTTTCAGGAATCCAAATGTGATGTGTAAAAAAAGATTATTGGTAAAGCATTAACTGTTGACTTCAGTCAGACTTTGTGGCTTGCAAAGGGCTAACTACTAGAGAATCTTATGTACTTGGCTGATTTTCTGAATCTAGAATGATCCTTCTACCTTCCAGTGTATAATTTTTTGAAATTCAACCCCTGGATTTACTGTTTTATACATAAAAACATTCCCATAAATTAATTTTACGGAGTTCCTAAATTGTCCCCCTTAAGCATGATGGGTCTCAAATATATTTCTTACAACCAAATACAAAAATGATTTTATGCATTTCAAATAATATATGAGCCTCTGTGTTAATATTTCCAATAATTGATGTTATTGTGATTGTCATACATTGAGCATGGACAACCTGTGCGTTTAGAATATTCTATACTGGTAAAAAGAGACTCTTTAGGGGTTAATGTTTTTTTTTTTTCAATGTAAGATTGATTTATATGTCATTGATCGAACAACAAAAGCTATATCAGAACCACTAGTAAAAATATAGCTTTTGTTGTTCACGAAATTAAACGTATTTATCAATCTTACTCAAAAAACAATTATTCTATTTCTTAAATGCAAAGAGGAGATGAAATGTGAAAAAATCTTTGGCAATTTTTCCTTAAAGTGCTTCATTTTGTATGTGATGACATCTTCATGATGATATTATTTTTTGGCTCTGCTTAGATAACGACTGACAGATAGGTTGAATTGAATGAAAGCGTGGTAAATGTTTTGATAATTTCACTGGTTATGCAGTGAGTTTTTCAAATGATAACATACTGTTATTTCTTGATAATCTATCAAAAAAGCATTAAAGAAAGATCCATAGATATCTAATTAGAGCTTTAGACTGGCCAGACCTTTTAGAAGCACAGAAGAGCTTCAGATGGATGGGTATTTCAGATTTTAACCCCTGTCATGCTGAATAAAAACCCTTGCAAAAACTACATGGAAATCAAAGGGCTCAAAGCACTGAATGCACCAAGTGTGAGTCAGTATTTATATAAAGAAAATAATTGTTATATTTTTTCTGGTTTTAAAAGGAAGATCAGGGGTGTGGAATTAGATCAGACTGCACACATGTTCAGGCTGATCTTTGTCTTTACCTCCTGCCAAAGCAGTAATATTCCAGGCTCAGCATGACAAGGGTTAAATTTGATTATTTCATCTATACTTGCACAAATCCTTAGTTGTGGGAACTCATTGGAATCGTCTTGACAGGAGGATTCCAATGAGTACCCTTAACATAGGGTTTCAATGGAAATATAGATGTTACCCAGTCTTATCTGTACCTCTCTACAATCTGACCAGAGTCTTAATGTTGACCAACAGTGTCAAAGTGTTGGAAATGTTACGCATAGGCATAATTTGTTTTTAGCTTACCTTCAATCAGATTTCTCATATTGCAGTAGTTGGTTCCGTAATCTAAAATGGCGTACCATGTCTGGGAGGATGAATAACCCTAAAAATAAACATGGATTTTAATTGACATTTCTGCTTTAATCAACAATCCCTAGTACCTAAAATTGGGGTCCCCTCAAATTGTAATCAAACTGAGCATTGTGTTAAGTTTTTTTGTCTGTGAGCTAGCAGAATGCTATATACTGTAAAATTCCAAGGATATAAAAAGTTAACAACTACGTACGTGCAAATGTTATCGTTTTAAGAAGGAATCAACTGCTGATAATTGTCCGCAGTTTGTTGTACAAATTATCATATGCATTTGAACTACTGTTGCAATCAATTTCCTGACAAATCTTACATACATACCAATTTGAAGGATGGCTGTCTTCCTTTTTAAGAGATGAAGACTTTTGCCTTTACCATGTAAAACAGGACTCGTCATAGCGGAGCTTAAACTTGAAAGCCCTCTGCTTTCTGGTATCAGAAGATTTTTTAATACTTTGCTATTTTCTCCCTTTTTGTTGCCGTTGCAACCAGAGTAGGTAGTGGGTTTCAATTATTTGAACAGCTTTGGTAGAGCTTTAGCCAAGGAACATCCTTGCCAAGTTCCATCAAGATGGCCCACTGGTTTAGGAGGAGACGTTTATAGAAAATGTGGACCACGCACGACTGACGACGACGGACATTGGATAATCGAAATAGTTCGCCTTGAGCACTTCGTGCTCAGACGAGCTAAAATCAAAAACTACTTACGTGTACATTACAGGAGGCGGCAGTGCTTCCATCAGCAAACGTGAATTTGACGTCATCTTTATAATGATGCACGGGCGTCTCGTGTACCAGAGTTAGGGTAGTGGCAGTCTCTGAACCGTACTGAAAAGAGGAGAGCATGTTAACATTGTTTTTCAGATAGAAGACCCGTAATAGCTCCGCAACATTCGGAGCTCATGATCTTTCAGAATGGCAACCGAGGTTTCATAATGAAATCATTTGGGAACCTCGGTTACCACTGTTGAAGTTCATGACTTCCGAAACGTTGCGAAGCGATTACGGGTCCACAATCTAAAAGACAAATGCCTTCATAATCTTCAATATTCGAAAATAGCTTAACCCCTTCGAGTTAATTTGTTCGCAACGCAAGATTGCCATTAAGATTCTACAAATGAGCGACTTAATTACTTTTGTGACCTTGACTATGTAATCAAGTTGATCCGCTCAAGCTAAGTTGTAATTCTAATGTCTAATTGTAATTGATAAGAAACTAAATTTTAAGTGGCTGATCAAGAGCAAGTATGGAGGGTTCAACTTTATTCTAGCATCAATCAATAGGGCAGTTTCTGGCGGCACTATAGATCCGCAAGCAAGAGTGAGGTTCGAGAAACCGTTAAGTCCTAACATTTTTCAATGTAAAATTGATCTTTGATCACTCACTTGAAATTGCTGGTCTATATATGACTTAATTATATACGTAGTAGACAACGTATAATACAACCATCTTTCATCGGCTCCGTTTGGGTAATCGGCGGTACTCGGTGGTATAACCGTCAACTTATCAAACAACGTATACTTATATGATGCAATAATTTCTCTCCGACCCATATAGGAAAAACCTATCGGCGTTACTCCATGCTTCACCTATCAACGTAGCAGAAATATATACTTACATGATACAACATCTATCCCGGCTTCGTAGGAGAATTATCGGCGGTTCTCCATAATTTACTTATCAATGTTGCAGACATGTATACTGACATGATAAATGAGTATTTTTCTCCGCCTCTATTAGGGTAGTTATTGGCGATACTCCATGATTTAGAAATCAACGTAGAAGACGTAGTATACTTACATGATTTTTTTAACATTTTTCTCTGGCTCCGTTCGGGCAGTTTTCGGCGATACTCAATGACTTGCCTATAAATATAGCAGAAACCGTATACTTAGATGATATAAGTATCTCTCTCCCGGTTTCGTTAGAATAGTTATCGGCCGTACTCCATAATTTATAAAATTTACTTATAAACGTAGGGGACACGTATACCTACCATTCGGAACACCACTCGGCCAATCTCACGATCAACCTCGGATGAACATAGACGGACTATCTTTAAAAAGTACGGAAAAACCTTGGAAAAACTCGATGACGTCAGTTAAATTGGCGTTAGCCATCGAAACTTTGAGTTAAAACATTCGACGTCGCCAACGCTACTCGTTTAAGTCTTTGACGTATGACAATCGTATTCTTACATAAATATCGTTAGATTCTTAAATAGCGGCTGAAAATATATAAACCTAAAGATAGCGGCGGTTGTTTCCGCGCTAGTTTTTAGCTCACCTGAGCACGAAGTGCTCAAGGTGAGCTTTTGTGGTTAGGTGGATGTCCGTCGTCCGTCGTCAGTCGTCCGTCGTGCGTCGTGCGTCGTCCGTCGTCAACATTTGCCTTGTATGCACTCTAGAGGCCACATTTTTTGCCCAATCGACTTAAAATTTGGTCAGAATGATTGTCTTGATAAAATCTCGGACGAGTTCGAAATTGGGTCAACTGGGGTCAAAAACTAGGTCACAGGGTCAAATCTTAGAAAAACCTTGTATGCACTCTAGAGGCCACATTTTTTGCCCCATCAACCTGAAATTTGGTCAGAATGATTGTCTTGATGAAATCTCAGACAAGTTCAAAATTGGGTCAACTGGGGTCAAAAACTAGGTCACAGGGTCAAATCTTAGAAAAACCTTGTATGCACTCTAGAGGCCACAATTTTTGCCCAATCAACCTGAAAATTGGTCAGAATGAATGTCTTGATGAAATCTCGGACGAGTTCGAAATTGGGTCAACTGGGGTCAAAAACTAGGTCACAGGGTCAAATCTTAGAAAAACCTTGTATGCACTCTAGAGGCCACATTTTTTGCCCAATCAACCTGAATTTTGGTCAGAATGAATGTCTTGATGAAATCTCGGACGAGTTTGAAATTGGGTCAACTTGGGTCAAAAACTAGGTCACGGGGTCAAATCATAGTAAAACCTTGTATGCACACTAGAAGCCACATTTTTTGCCCAATCAACCTGATTTTTGGTCAGAATGATTGTCTTGATAAAATCTCGGACGAGTTTCAAATTGGGTCAACTGGGGTCAAAAACTAGGTCACAGGGTTAAATCTTAGAAAAACCTTGTATGCACTCTAGAGGCCACATTTTTTGCCCAATCAACCTGAATTTTGGTCAGAATGAATGTCTTGATGAAATCTCGAATGAGTTCGAAATTGGGTCAACTGGGGTCAAAAACTAGGTCACAGGGTCAAATCTTAGAAAAACCTTGTATGCACTCTAGAGGCCACATTTTTTGCCCAATCGACTTAAAATTTGGTCAGAATGATTGTCTTGATCAAATCTCGGACAAGTTTGAAATTGGGTCAACTGGGGTCAAAAACTAGGTCACAGGGTCAAATCTTAGAAAAACATTGTATGCACTCTAGAGGCCACATTTTTTGGCCCAATCAACCTGAATTTTGGTCAGAATGATTGTCTTGATAAAATCTCGGACAAGTTTGAAATTTGGTCAACTGGGGTCAAAAACTAGGTCACAGGGTCAAATCATAGTAAAACCTTGTATGCACACTAGAAGCCACATTTTTTGCCCAATCAACCTGAATTTTGGTCAGAATGATTGTCTTGATAAAATCTCGGACAAGTTTCAAATTGGGTCAACTGGGGTCAAAAACTAGGTCACATAGTAAAATCTTAGAAAAACCTTGTGTGCACTCTAGAGGCCGCTTTTTTTGCCCAATCAACTTGAATTTGGTCAGAATGATTGTCTTGGTGAAATCTCAGATGATTTCGAAATTGGGTCAACTGGGGTCAAAAACTAGGTCACAGGGTCAAATCTTAGAAAAACCGTGTATGCACTCTAGAGGCCACATTTTTTGCCCAATCAACCTGAAATTTGGTCAGAATGAATGTCTCGACAGTTCATTCAGGTGAGCGATTAAGGGCCACTATGGCCCTCTTGTTCTTACACTGTTTCCGCCTAACAAAATGCACAATTTTGTTATATACCCATCCGCCTTACATACATCCGAGGTCTGTTGCAGTTTACGGAAATGGCCGAGTGATGTTCCGAATGGTATACCTACATGATATAGACATCTCTCTCCGGCTCCGTTGGGACAGTTATCGGCAGTACTCCATGCGTTAATTTGGCTGACTAGTCTTTGTTTTACTTGATCGCAGGCTACGTTAAATGTCCTGAAATGTAAATAAAATTTTTAGGTTAATTTAAACAAGTCTTGATCATTCAAATTTTTTTCCATCCCTTGCAATGTCATCAGAACTCTGCCAAAAATACATTTTCGAAAAAGAAATACTCAAGGAAAGTTTTGAAGATAAGTATACATTAAGTTGATATTCAATTATAAAAAAAAAACCCGCGATTTTTCAATTTATTGTTTCTGTTATTATTACACATAGAATTCTATTCGTGTATCATGATTATCAAAAACTGTTATTAATTGACCTTTAATGAGAAAACGATGGTGAATATTATGACGTACATTTTAATAATATGACTAAAAGAACGACGTCATAAATTAAAGCAGCAGCATTTAAGGGACAGAAACTTTTTAAAGAAATATTGTTTACAATAAAAGAAAATGAGATAATTATATAAATCATTTATTATCGTCATTATTATAAACATAATTATTATCAATATCACCATGATTATAGATAATATTATTGATATTGAAAAATCGTACCAATCGGCTTTACAAGAGGCGTGGAGTGGGCCTGCGTAGCTGATTCCGAATAAGCAAGCTAGAAAAATTAAACACTTCATTTTTTATATAAATTCAAATAGATACGTTCTCCTTTCGGTAAGCGTTCCTTTTGATAAAGGTTAAATGAATCCAGGCCGTTATATATGGCACTGGTCACAAACCTTATCGCGAGCTATATAGTGGCAGCTTTGTGATAAGAAATATGAAATGTAAACATCTAGGGCATATTTAGCCGCAGTTGGTAGAACGTCGAACTCACATTCTTCAATAATGGGGTCACGGGTTCGAATCCATGGAAGCGGCATTTTTTCCCTTCCATTAAGTGAAAAACCCTTAATCTAAATGAGATAGCAGCTGAAGGCTACGGAATTTTGTTATGGTAGTAATTGTGCGAGAAATATCAGGGACCTATTGTTACGCTCACCAGCCACTGCGATACGACGGGTAAAAAACCTGTTTAAATTTGTATCAATCCCTATTCAAATCTCAAAAATCATCCTCGGATACCGACGTTTCCAAATAACATAAATAAAAACGGGATACTCGTTAGCGCAGTCGAACACACGTGCATTGTATATCTACGGGGTTCATGAGCTTGCATCGCTGCTCCGCAAAAATGTCTTCAGGGCTCGAGATTATAAAACTTTTCCTATTCTCCAATGAGAAATTTCTCAGATTTGGGATTTTATAAATGTATAAACAAAATATAGGCTAATATTAATAAGTTATTCTTTGTAACAACTTACTTTGATATTATCTTCTTTTTGTTCATACAATACAATAAAATAATTAAATTATCACAGCATAATTAAAGCTTCTAAATCCTATGTTGAAATTTGAGAAAATTCTGAGTTGAGCATGACAAAAGGCGTGGTGACATGCGGATATCCATATCAATTTTCATGGTGGAGCATGAAACTGTAGGGGCGAGGGCCTCACCCCGTCTCGGCAATATATCATGTGATTATCACAGTCCGCTTGTGTACAAATTTCTTATCCGTAAGGGCATCCTGATCGATATATTTCGAGTTCTTCTTAAGCCCTTGAGGCCATGATATTATACAGTAAACAACATTGTGAAATTGACAAGGTGAATGATTCTGGAATGATTTTAGAATGAAATTAAATGAGTGAGAGGAGAGAGTTTTGAGTGAAATTAAATGGAGGTAACTCATCGTGGACAAAATTAGCGATATTTATTACCCGCCCCCCCCCCCCTTTAATGAAATATGCGTACAAATTCTATAAACAGCATCCCATGACTTCACGAACCAATCATACGATTACAAAATTCAATAAAGCTAGTGAAATCATGTAAATCTTTGGGGTGATTTTTTTTTTAATGTAGTTGGTGATCTTCTCCTTTTTAGTTAGTGATTTTGGAGCGTTTTTGAATGGTTTTGAGTGAGTGTATGGAATTGCTTTGTACGTGGGTTCATGTGCAAATTTTTATACCATTTCTTAAATGTTTTCTTGTGCAATGTAGGGTAGAAACTAGGAATCTGTCCTTTATGTTTATAGGGGTTGAACATTTCTCTGGGAATCAAATCACACACAGTAGATTCCCCCCCCCCCCCCCCCCCCCTCAGCATTGGCCTTAACACAAACCAGCTTTTCATAATGCAAATAATTAGTGCATGCGTTTACATGTGTAACCCTTTCCTGTTTTACAAAATTTTGGACCTGTCCAAACTCAAAGGTTTTGCAGACGAAAATTAAAAGTGGATTTAATTTGAAAAATAACCATTCAATAGGGTAGAAAATAGTGTGGAAAAAGAAGAAATTGCTATTCAGAAGCAATTTCTTCTTTTTTCACACTGTTTTCTCAATCATAAAATAACAGGCACGTAAAAAGCAGGGATTAAACAGCAAAGGGTTAAAATAGTACCATGCTTTGTACACGAGTGCACATTCAAAGATGTGTATTTCTTAAATGTTTTGTCAACGTTCTGTCATCTTGAACGCAAAGAAACAGAACTTTTCGTACAAATAATCATTGAAACATTCGGTTGATTTTGGTATTTCTTTGTCATCCAAATCTTATAAAATTGCGGCGTTTCTAATGATGGTCGAACATTCACGTTTTGAAGGCCAATTGTCACGAGGTTGGACACGTGTGTTCCAAATTTTGGTTCCCTTAAATTGCCAAGTCTTGATAAAAAATCATACGTGCTAAATTTTGATTTTTGCGTTGAAATGAAATGCCTAGGTTTTTTTTAACTTTAAACGAAACGACCGACAATCTCATGAAAAGCTATTAAGAAAGCGTAGTTGATAAAGAAAAAATACTCCAAATCTTTTCTTTTATGATATCAGGGCCCGTGTTTGACCCTTAAACCAGGGTTTTGACCCTCAAAAATATCAAATATCCTATTTTGACCCGTAGAAATTTCTTCCAAGGGGGTCATTTTGACCCCCTTGTTAGAAATTTCTAATGGTCAAAACTTAAACATGACTCAAATGTTAATGATGTTTCTTACATACTAATAAGTATTTTATAAATTGATTACTTTCTTCATATCTTGACAAAAGAAGGTCTATTGAAACAACATATTTCTACTCACAAAATATGCTTTTTTGCTGTTTTGACCCCTATTAAATCAGTTTTGACCCCCAGAATTTCATGATAAAGGAGTCAATGACTCCCTATTTTCAAACATTAGCACAAGTCCTGTGAATTTGATGGTTCCTTGATCCTTTCCAGCTACATGCCTACGTTTCGTACACACGCGCAGATCCAGGGTATTGGGGCGGGACGATCCCCGTCCTTCTCACAGGAGAGAGGGAGAACGACATTTTTTCTAAAGATTGACATTAATTACCACAAGTCATGCTAAACAAAGCAAAATTAGTCTAAAATCAAAGCGTCGAAAGCACTGGGTTGCGGTAGTGAGTCAGTATTTATTTTGAAATCACGATCTTTAAACCTTTTTCTTTTTTGGAAAAAATAATCTGATGGAATAGACTAAGATCAGACTGAACCGGGTAACCTCGACGATATGCGCATGTCCTCTTTGTAGTGAAGCTGTGTGCCAAGTTTCATTGAAAACGGTCTATAGTTTTCAAGAAATAGCGCGGAAACGAATATATTTATGTATGTATATGGCTTAAACAGGTAGGGGCAGTTACTATAAATTAAGCGATCGAACCAGGTTACCCTGACGATATGCGCATGTCCTCTTTGTAGTGAAGCTGTGTGTCAAAATTCATTGAAATCCGGTCTATAGTTTTCAAGAAATAGCGCGGAAACGAATATCACTCTGTATGTATATGGCTTAAACAGTCAGGGGCAGTAACTCTAAATTCGGCGGTCGAACCGGGTTACCCCGACGATATGCGCATGTCCTCTTTGTAGTGAAGCTGTGTGCCAAGTTTCATTAAAATCCGGTCTACAGTTTTCAAGAACTAGCGCGGAAACGAATATCACTCTGTATGTATATGGCTTAAACAGTCAGGGGCAGTAACTCTAAATTCGACGGTCGAACCGGGTAACCCCGACGATATGCGCATGTCCTCATTGTAGTGAAGCTGTGTGCCAAGTTTCATTGAAATCCGGTCTATACTTTTCAAGAAATAGCGCAGAAACGAATGTCAGACGGACGGACGGACATGGTAAAAACAATCCCCCCCCCCCAAGCGAATACTATAAACAATGAATGAGATATGACAGAGTAGGGACGAGTGAAAATTTTGTATCCTCGTACACAAGATATTGTTTCCCCCCGCGTACTCCAGCACCTGAATTATCGTTCATACTATAGTTATTTCAACTTAATACAGGGGCAGATCCAGAATTTTTGTGAAGGGAGTTCAACCATTAAAATTCAGACAAGGTTTTAAGGGACGCTATGTTGCAAGTCTGTGACTCGCAAATTAGTAGCCAGGATTCTCAAAAATATCTGATGTTCGCACGTAGAACGATCTGGAAATCAACTTCAGGAGAGTATTGAAGCCTTTTTTTTAAAAAAAAAGCTTTCAATTCTTTTATGAAGTTGGTCCCCAAAGGTACACACTGTTTGTACAATTATCGGGTAAAGGGGTAATGATTCAGGACCCAGGTAGGATTTTTACCCTACCCGGAATCCTGGTACTCGTGCACTTACCCCAGCTCTATATATGGCCAACGTTAAAGCTTACGTTAAACCCCTTTGTTTACAGCTAAAAGTCTGCCTATGCTGAGAAGCGTCATAACCATGCCATTTCTGTTCCAAACAAGATGTGTTTGTGAAACGCGAATGCCCCCGGAACAGCATTTTTTTTTAAGTTTGACCTTGACAGATGACCTTGACCTTGTCACATGACCTTGACTTTGGTGTACAGCTTTGTATGCCAAATACTTTTGGAGAAAAGGCAAAGGTTAAGTTTTCGGGTTAAGTTTTCGGACAGACGGACTGACAGACAGATGGACAGACAGACAGACGGACATGAGTAAAACAATATGCCCTCGATCTCTCGATACGGGGGCATAAAAAGCCAAGCTCTTAACCTCTTCTGCCAAATGTGAGAGGAAACAAGAGCACTGACTACAGGCAAAAAGCTTGGGTGCAGGTGATGGATAATGTAAACAAGAGGACCATGATGGTCCTAGATCGCTCACCTGAGACTTTTGACCCCTGGGAAGTCACATCAATTAAATAGGCAGATGTCATTAAGAAGTTAATATAAAACCAAGTTTCATGAAGTTTGATCCAAAACAATGGCTGGCCTCTAGGGCGTAACATGACAATAATCATTAAGACCCCTTTTCCATTGATATGGAATGGATCCATCCCATGTATAATGGGGTTAATCCTTGTGGCCTGGCCAACATATTGACCAAGTTTCATTAAGATTAGACCATATTTGTGGCCACTAGAGAGTAAACACAAAAAAATTCATTACGGCCCCTTTTCCTGTGATATGGCATGGATCCTTCCCATTTTCAATAGGGTTCATCCTTTTGACATGACCAACATTCTGACCAAGTTTCATAAAGATTAGGCCTTATTTGTGGCTTCTAAAGTTTAAACATGAAAATTATCATTAAGGCTCCTTTTCCCTTGATACGGCATGGATCCTTCCCATTTTTGATAGAGTTCATCCCTGTGACCTGGCCAACATTCTGACCTAGTTTCATGAAGATTGGGCCATATTTGTGGCCTCCAGGGTGTAAACAAAGTATTTATCAATAAGGCCCCCTTTCCCTTGATTTTGCATGGATCCTCCTAATTTTCAAAAGGGATCATCCTTGTGACCTGGCCTACATTCTGACCAAGTTTCGTGATGATTGGACCAAATTTGTGGCCTCTAGAGTGAAAACAAGAAAATTGTCAATAAGGCTCCTTTTCCTGTGATACATGGTTCCTTCCAATTTTCAATAGGGTTCATCCTTGTGACCTGGCCTACATATTGACCAAGTTTCACTAAAATTGGACCATATTTGTGGCCTCTAGAGTGTAAACAAGAAAATTGTCAATAAGGCCCCTTTTCCCTTGATTTTGCATGGAACCTTCCCATTTTCAATAGAGTTCATCTTTGTGACCTGGCCAACATTTTGACCAAGTTTCATGAAGATTGGGCCATATATGTGGCCTCTAAAGTGTTAACAAGAAAATTGTCAATAAGGCTCCTTTTCCCATGATTTTGCATTGGATCATATTTATGGCCTCTAGAGTGTAAACACTTAAATTGTTGACGCCGGACGAAGAACGACACACGACGCACGACATACGACGGACAATCAATGATCACAAAAGCTCACCTTGAGCACGATGAGCTCAGGTGAGCTAAAAATCTAAGTGAAATAGGGGCATAACTCTTCCAGAGTTATCCCCCTTGGAAGTCTGGATAGCTCTTGTGATGGTGAGCACACATGCAAAGTGTCAGGAAGATATCTTCAATAACAACAGAGGTATGAACAAGGTTTAAGTTTGTCACACAAACGGCAACATAAACCATGCCAAGGTGATCAAAATACCTCAGGTTTTCTCCAAAAACAGCCAAGGTAATGAAAATAACTAGACTAGCTGATATATTATATATACATGTATTTGATCATTATATTGCACAATTTCAAAAAATTATAATCAAAGCTCAAAACAATTATGGTCCCAGAATTCATGATCAAGTTATCAAAGATTGTCCATCCAGTAACTGTATTTATAATATGACTTACGTCGCGGGAGTGAGATAAACCCGTTGAAAATTTTTGATATTACACCGGTGTTATTACACTAGTGGAATAACTCTGCAAATGAGCTAAGAACGAAGAACAACATTATATTTTTGTTAGGAAAATGGATCTGCTGACATCATTTTTCAAACGGCTTTATATGTTTCGCGGAATACCATGAATCGATAAATACCGTAATTTTATCGTTTTATCACCAAAATTCGGGTCATATTATCAATAGAATATCAAATTTGTGCTCATCAAATACCAAACTTGTCATCTATGAACACATAAAAACTCGACACAGCCTCGTTTTTATCTGTTTATAGATGACTCGTTTAATAAATTCGGTATTCAATGAACACTCATTCAATATCCTCTATATAACAAATATTTAATTAATGAAATCAATTCTGCAGAAGTCAATCAGAACAACTTCTTGATTTGGAAATGAAAAAGGAAAAATGAAGTTTAATTGGTGATTAATCTATCCACCAAGATTTAACTCTACCGAACACTCAACTGATTGTTTGTTTGTTTAAATTAGGTCTTACACCATTTATAACATTTTCTCAGTTATGTCATGGGGGTTGAAGCACCTAACAATGGATTCCTAGTATCTCTCTCACAATTACATACATTCCTAGTCTCAATCTGCTATCCCACATAGATCTTTGATTGTAAACCCATTAGTGGGATACAAATAGTAGGAAAGGATGAGTGAGCCATTGGGAATCGAACCTGGGATCTTAAGATTGACAGTCCTATGATAGTGAATTTTAACATTCTGACTAGTCTGACACAAGTTTTTCCCACAATAACCAAGTAGAAAGCAGACAACTGTGCAGGATTATCCTAAGCTAAACTGTCTGCCAAAGCTTTGTTTTCTCTAGATATTTGCCATTAACAGAATGAGAACAATTAAGGTAGTGGATCTGAAATTTTTCTGAAGTAATTAACTTTAACAGTGTTAACCTAGAACTAATTATTTCATCAGGAAACCTTTGTTAACACTGTGAAAGATCACAAGTTCTGAAATGTTGTGGAACTTTTACCTGTCCACTTACTTAACCCTTGTCATGCTGAACCCGGAATATTCCTGTTTTGGCAGGAGCTATAGATAATCATCAGCCTGCACATATGTGTAGTCTGATGTTAATCTAATCCACCTGTTTCTCACATTCTAACCAGAATTAGAATAGATTTAGTTTTCAAATGAAAATTAACCTACTGTTGATATTTTTAGTGCTTTTTGGCCTTTGATTTTGATGAAAATATTTAGCCAAAATTTATTCAGCATGAGAAGGGTTAAGATGACTTTAACACTACAACAGGAATATTGAACTTGAACGGTATAAACTTGGTAATGCAGAATTTATTGATTGCCGGATTTAGGCTTTTATCAGACATCATCATGACACTTGGGGGTCACCTAAAATTACCTTTTACGGCAGCGTTTTGACGTTCTTATTACGTGGTGCTTCCACTTTTGGCAGAATCAGTCTGGAGACCTTTAGCTAGCTTAAGAATGCTTTCCTTCTCCTTATACATGAGACACTCAAACTAATGCATTCCTCCCTATATATTTTTACTTTCAGAAAAAGGAATAACATTCTCTCTTTAACTATCTATTGACTACCTCTGTCAATAGCAATAACATACCATAGCAAATGAGTTCACGACAAGTGAATGTTTCACACATTACTAATTCCCAATTTTTCTGCTTGCTCAATGGCTTGTTGTAAATTTGTGTCAAACAAATCACATCTGAAAAGGAAACGAAAACTAGATCTGTGGCAAAGCCAACTTATAACCCCAATGGCACTTTATCCCAGTAATGTAAACAGTTTTCAGAAAAAGTTCAATTGTGACCTTGATATTTTACCTTCATGACCAAAAAAACCCAAGGGCACCTCTTTGGGTCATTGGCAACAATTAGTTATAGTGTCATGGTTCACTTCGTTCTTGAGTCCTGAAACTACATTCGGAACACCACTCGGCAAATCTCACAATCAACCTTGGATGTACATAGACAGGCTATTTTTTTTTCAAAATTACTGGAAAACCTTGGAAAAACTTGATGACATTAGTTCAAATGGCGTAGCCCTTGAAACTTTGAGCGAAAAAACATTCAATGTTGTCAACGCAACTCGTTTGAATCACTGACATGAAACTGTCATATCCTTATACAAATATCTTTAGATTCTGAAATAACTGCTGAAAAATCTGAAATTTTAAGAATGATTCGTCATTCTCAAAATTAAGATATTTCAGCCGTTATTTACAGCAAAAAATATCAATCTAAAGATAGGGCCGGTTGTTTCCCCTGTTTTTTCTTCTACTGTTTCCGCAAAAAATGCACAATTTTGTTACATACCCATCTGCCTTATATACATCCGAGGTCTGTTGCAATATATGAAAATGGCCACTACAGGTCTAGTCCACTGATGGACAGACAGAGAGACTTGGTGAAACCAATATACCCACCTCTACTTCATAAGTGGAGATATTAGAAGTGTATAATAAGATATTGATCTGTATAATCCCTAAATATTTCAGATTTGCTATACCCCTAAGAATCTGATATAGGCCTAGAATAAAAAAACTTAATCATGCTAAAGTAAGGAATAACTCAAACCTCAATTTGAAATTAAAGCTGTAATTCGGTTGTAATAGATATTTTATACTATAACAAATCTCTGACAATTAAAGGTTATATTAATAAGTTCTTATAATTAACAACAAGAGCACCGCCTACCGGTGCCTACAGTTGGCTGTTGAGTGCTGGGTGGAGAAAAAAAATCTAAGTGGAAAAAGGGGCATAATGTGGAAAATATGCATCTTGAGTTATTCCCCTTGATAGAATTGGTTGCTCTTTTGAAGGAAAATTTGGGTGACAAGTTTCAATTGAATGCCCTCAGTAGAACCAGAGATATCACAAAATGTCAAAATTTTCAAACAACAACAAAGACCACAATGACAATGACACCAAGACTGTAGCAATACCTCAGGTTTTCTCCAAAATTAGCCAAGCTTAAAATATTCTAACTTGGCAATTAAGTGGCAAATTGTCACAAGGTATGACTTTTACACTGCTGGATGTCTAAGTATGAAAAACAACAAAGGGAAATAACTCAAGATAGGTAGTGTTACGGTTCTTGTGCACTACACTCTGTAGTAATGAGAGGAGCATAACCGCCAAGTTTCAAGTCAATCTGAAATAATATGACAGAGGTATGATCTGGACAAAGAAGTGGAAATGTCTGCCAGTTGGTTGCCTAGGTGATCACATGATATTCCAGTCTTCCGACTGGTTTATAAAAAGATTACTTGTTTTTTCTTTGAACAATGGTGTTGATCTGCCCTGCTTTCAGGATAACAAAACATTTCAAATTCTTTAAGGCTTTTTGGTCGTTTATCGAGAAATAACGGCAGTTTATCAGTTGATAATCTCACCGCAAAAGCAGTGAAATTATCAAAAACGTATACCCTGCTTTTGTGCATTTCATCCTATCTGACGTCCTATATGTGGGGCAAAATCAAAGACGTCACAATGAACATGGCATAGCAATCACGTGCAAAATGACGTGCTTTACGATAATATGTCGCAGTAATTTCACATTTTGTCTCATCTTTGCATTAAAGAAATAGAATAATTGTTTGTTTCAGTGAAAGATCAATTAATATTTCATTTCGTGAACAACAAAAACAATATTTTCACTTGTGGCTCTGCCTTTGTATCAGCAGATGCATATTAATGAGATTTACCAACATGTAGCCTTGGTTATTTTTTTCAAACAGACAGACAGAATTACATAACTAATTAGTCCAACTTACTGTTTATAAAAATAATAATATTTCATCTTAATAATTTGCCCCTGATTCTATCAATGCCCATGCAAAAAACAAGAGCACCATCTATGATTAGCTGCGGTTGTTGAGTGCTTAAGATAGTTGATAAAATATCTTAGTCAAACAAGGGGCATAATTTTCACAAAATGCATCTAGAGTCATCCCCCTTGATAGAATAGGTTTCTTATTTAGATTGTGATCATGTGTGCCAAGTTTCAAGTGAATTCCTAATTACCGAGTCCATACTAAAGCCATCACTGAATGTCAAAGCATTCACATTAGGAGAACTGTGACAACAATTATGACACCAAAGATATTGCAATACCTTTTTTCAAAAACAATACAACTAAAATTGAATCAAAATATACATTTGCTAAAACAAGTATACAAAGAGTTAGACGCAAGAGCCTGTGCATTAGATTTCAAATAACTGCAAAGCACAGACTCTGACCAGCCTGTGCATCCGCACAGTCTGATCATAGTCTTTACTACGTGTTTTGTTTCAAAGTATCTGTAGACCATCAGGTAGCATAATATTAATAGTATGTGGCTGTCTATGCTGCTCAATATTTGCCCCCCATGCACATTTAAAATTGTTGGAAATGTCATGCAGAGGCTCATGTATACATGTATTACCTTATAGGCATATCTATGGAATAGAAAGGGTTTTTCAAAGCATAGTCAGCATACACTTCATACAGTTTCTTTAATAAAATCTCTACAGCAGCTTGTCTTGGATCAGCTATAACTATAAACTTTAATCCTGAAATTAAAGGTATATAGAAATCTGTCAAACAATTTTCTTCCTTTTTCTAAAATGTTTTATACTCAGAAAGACAGAACAATTTTTTTTTTTTCGGGAGGGGGGGTGTAATGTTATCTCCAACCTCTTTGACATGTGACGAATCTAAATTTGTCATCTCTTAAACCAACTAATTTTTAGGAAACAAGTTCTTATATCTTACATAAATCCCTCTTGGTTCTGTTTCCTAGGGAATAAACAAGTACTCAGACCAAACATGTAGGCCTATGAAAGAAGCAACATGGATAGCCAATCCTTGGAATCAAACTCCTAACCTCTTGGTCTCAAAGCTGAAGCTCTACCTCTTGACAACCGACACTCATCATAGTTTATACTAATTTTTTTTAGTTGGATTGCAATGAATGCTTAAGCTTATAGAGCAGGGTTTAGGGAATGGAGGTTTGCAAGTCTGAGACTCTAAAATAGCTAGCATGGACCCTAATAACTATCTGATGTGAGTCCAACAGACCCTCTGGGGATCAGCTTCAGAAAAAAAATTGAAGACTATTTAAAACAGTCCTCAATTCTTTCCTAAGTTGGGCCCTAAAACGTCAATATATATGCAACATCTTTAACTTTAAACAGGGAAAAAACTTAACATGCTCTTATTAAATCATGTTAAGAGCTTGAAAGAAAACAACTCCTTATCTTATGCAGGGACTCCCAAACTTTAACAAAGGACCCCTAAGAACCCAATTATGGAGACCATAGGACCTCATTTTGATGAAGGCAAACTAAAACCCTGATAGAGTCACTGTCAAACACTCAATCCAGATGTTTTCACTTCCCTGAGAGAGGCAGTGGTTTTAATCCACCTCTACCAAATTTTACAACTGGGTGAGCTGGGGCTGTCTATTAAGTGTTTTGCCCATGAACATTACCCCAGCAACAGTGCAGCTCTAACTACAGACCCCTAGGTCACGAGTTAAATCCCATTATATCAACGAGGCAGTCACAAAAACTTGTCTTGTTATGGATTAAGGTAGTGGACCCGGAATAGTTTTGCAATTTTCCCAAAGTAATGAACATTAACAGTGTTAATTTTCATAAGGTTAACTCTATCAACACTGAAAGCTCATAAGTGCCGAAATGTTGTGGTCCATTACATCTCCACTTCCTTAAATGCTACAGTCTGTCTTGTTAGAACAACCAAGTCTACTGAGCAACAGTTATAATAAAGCAACCTTTTACACAATCCTCTTCTTTAAATCAAAATATCTTAAAAAGTAGATATCATTGGTCTAAAAAAGATATTGTAAAATCAAAGTGCTCTCAGCACTGTAAATCGGACATCATTGAGAGGCTGGGTTAGTGCAATAGTTCGCCAATCAAAAGGGCTCAAATTTGGAAAATAAAAGTTGGTAAAATATTTGCCCAATTTGTGAGTTATTTGTCTTAACACTCCATCTTTTCGAGGACATCACCAGCTCATCCAACCTTGTGGGTCCGATTTTGAAAGTTTGCTGATTCGATAGCCCTCTGCTAGTCTAAATTATTTCTTAGCAGATTTTTTTACGTTGTTATAATGAGCACACGCCAAGCTAAAAGCTTGTCTGTTAATATCATTCTTCTCTCTATAGAGTTTAAATGCCTGTTTGGCAACAAAACATTTTTCATTAAACTATTTACAATTTTGATTACCAACATGTTTGTATTTCAAGCATTGGGTTTTCCAAAATACTATAATTGCATTTTCCCTCAAGAAACATGTGAAATCGCCAACTATGCTATTTATCGATTAAATCGATTAAAAATAGCAGCACTCTATGATTATTCATGAGTTGTTCTAAAAATAGATCGCTCTTACTGCTATCCTATATCAATTTATTGTATGTTTTTGTCGGTTTATTTGTTGTTGAATAATTTTTCTTCATACTCAAATTTGAATTTATTGAAAATAGGATTGGAGCGTGATCAGAGTGCTCATTGAAATCAAATATTTCAAAATTACAAAATTATTTCTATTTGTTAACACATAGTCAACAGTACTCATTCCACCATGCGAACAAAAAGTAAACTTCCCACGCTCCCTGTCCGAGTGCAGACAACCATTGACCAATGACAAACAACTTAATTTACACATTTCCAGCAGACGATGTCCATTTGCATCTACCACGTGGTCTGAATTTACGCGTTGGTTTTGACCGAGTGATAATCATAAAAGAATTTGATTGGTTGTCAGCCCTACAACTGGTAAATGACCGTTCGAGAAAAAAATCAGAGCAGTAATATTGTAAGTGCTACAAATTTATCATACAGTTAACCTATTGTACGTTTCAACTCCTTTACTCAACCGAAAATCTTGTTATAAACACTGAAAATACTAACTGTTAATTACTAAAAGCGAAAATTACATCAAATTTTGTATTAAGTAAATAAGATAAAAACAAAGTTTGTAGATTGTGACTGAAAAGGACGTTTCTTCGGTGTTTGGAAAACACATAATTTGGTTGGAACACATTGCTCAGAAGATAAAGGTAAAAATTTAGTGAGTCAAACAGACTGGATTTCTGGAAAACGGTATATATAAATGCGGACTGCTTCACAGTCCGAATTAAAAATGCTATGTGGTTATAACTCAGTAAATTTGTCTCACTGAGACAAATCTAATGAGTTTAAACAGCATAGGATTATTTAGAAATTTATAAGCAATTACATAAAAATTGAGTTTCTAATTTGTAAACAAAATATGTGCTAACTGACCATTCTCTATAACAACCCCTTTTTAGTGGTCCTATTTTACTGTATTTTACTGTACTTTACCTGTCATAGTCTGTTGACAATGCAGTTTGAATGTGTCTGTCTCTAACAATTCTATCCCAGAACACCTTGGCTCTGGTGACAGCTGGGAACCAATCGCAAACAATCTATAAATAGAACAGTGGGTCGATCTTATTAAGCAACTTGCAACCCCAGCCATGCTAAACCCAGAATAGCCCTGCTATGTCAGGAGGTATAGACTAAGGTCAGATGACATATATGTGCAGGCTGATCTTTGTTTATACCACCTGACTTTGTTCCCTCAACAATCGGTTGATAATCGTAGACCTAAGTGAGATAGCAGCTGGAGGCTAGGAAAGGATGTGATGGTTGTACTGGTGAGAGAAATACTAGGAATCCATTGTTAGGTGTTCCAGCCGCCACGATTTAACTGAAATAATGTTGAAAGTGACGTAAAACTCCATTCAATTGTTTATACCACCTGACTTTTCATTCTTTTTAGTAAATACATAAAAGTTTTAAAATTACATTTTCAAAAAAGATACAGACTCCCAATTAGTGCATCAAGTCACTCCAGCACTGTGTTTTTGATATAGTGGACCCCTAAAGGATCCGCAACATATTAAAACTCATGATCTTTAACAATGTTAACCAAGGTTTCCTAATGAAATCATAAGGAAACCTTGGTTAGCACTGTTAACGTGCATGACTTCCAAAACTTTGCAAAACTATTACAGGTCCACTACCTTAATGCAATTTTGCCAAGGTTTTAATTCAGCTTCAGCCTTAAAAAGGTCATGATTGTCAGAGATGCATTTCTTGGATTAAGAATTTTATCAAGATTTCTATTCGGGATAACTCCACCCGGTCAAAGAATTTCAACTCCTCTTAATTATGTCTGAGGCTAACCTAAGGGCAAAATGATAACTAGTTAGAACGTTAAACTTGGTTTGATTATTCTACCCTCAACCCTTATTCTGTTTAATTCAAATACATGGATTATTTTTAGTATACATGAACTTCAAATTATCTGGGACAAGTTTTCCTTGAAATAATTGAGTAGAAAGCATGCAGTATGCAGTATTGGCTAAGGTCAGACTGCACATCTCAAGGTCAGTGCAACACTATTGTAAGTGCCTATGAATGTATAGGCACTTACAATTCTGTTGCACTGACCCCTTAATCTGTGCATGTCAATCTTAGGCTAAACTATCTGCAAATGCTTTGTGTACAGCAGAGAAATATTGTGAACAGTATTAGAAGAGTTAATAAGAGAAAAACTTGCATTTTGCAATTACTTTTAAGGAATGAAGCCAAAATTTGGTTGGATGGTTTGAATTGCTGTTTTCAACAATCTTTCAGTTATATCACAGTGGCTGGAGCATCTAACAATGGATTCATGGTATTTTTCACACCAGTACTACTGTTAAATTCTTTCCTAGCCTCCACTCCAGCTGCTATCTGACATAGGTCAAGGATTATCAACCAACTGATAGAAGACAAATAGTAGAAAAGGATGAGTGCTGCCATCGGGAATCGAACCCGTCATTTTCAGAATGATAGTCCACATACTGCCACTGCACTTTGGTGGCGGGCCCAAAATTTGGTCACAGAATTTGTCAAAGCCCTGCAGTGAAACTACTCACATGCTTATTGTCTTTCCAATAAGATGCCTTTTTTAAACTCTTATGCTGTTTCAGACTGATTAAACTAATAAACTGATCGAACTAAAATAAATTAGTATTTATACTGTATAAAACGAAACTAATTACCAATTCACTTGAGCTGAGATCCCCTACAGAATGGTTATTTTTAGTTAAGTGTAAACTCAGTTGAATCTGGATGGATGGACAGACCAGCAATGCCAAATCAATATTATACCTCGCACATCAGTGGGGAATAATAAATCTATGTCGCAATAAGAAACTCAAGAACATATTGGTTTACATAAATCAAGTACCAACATTTTACTTACGAGTGAAACATACTGGCTAACATAATCTTCTCATTGGTTGTTAACTTTGGTCGTCCAAATTTTAGATTTATGGGAAAGTTTTCTTCCTGCTTCAACACATCTAGAATGTCCCTACCATCAGGTAAATATTTCCCCTCCGCCATAACTCCATTGACAGACAGTAGGGTATGACCAACTGAAATATATGGTAAAACTTGCATTTACAGTGAAACTTGCATTAAGCGACCACAAAGGGGGACCACTAAAACTTAGACGTTAGTGGAAATGGTCGCTTAATACAATACTTAATGATAGAAAAGACGAGTTTTTGATAGCATTTACTGAATGTCACACATAATTATTCTGACTGAATCCTCGGATATTAGAACTCATAAGAATCGTCTCAACAAGGGTTCTAACATCATAAGATTGGGTGATAGACATTTTTTTCATTTAAGAATGTCCACTTTTTTTTAAATATTTCTTACGGCGCACGGACTTTTTATGATGGTCGCTTAATAAAAGTGGTCGCTTAATAGATGTGATCCCTCTAGCAACATTGACTGTATTTAATTGCCTAGAATAGAATTCAAACACAGATTTATGGGATGCAGGTTTTGGAGTCTGAGTCTCTCAAATAAGTACCTAAGACCCTCTAAACTATCTGATGTGAATCCCTAAGACTCTCTGAGGAAAATGTGCCCCAAATAGTAAATATCTATCCAATACTTTCTTTACCTTTAACCAAGGAAGAGCTCTAATTTCATATTAAAACAAGTTTAATGCTTACAAGAAAGTGTAACAACAAGAAAAATATACTGCACCAAAAAGGCCCCCTGTTCAAAACGCAACATTATATCGCCACTAAAAAGAGAAAGCTGATAGAGCATGTCCTAACTTAGGATCATCCTTGTGAAATTTTGTTAAATTTTGACCATGTAGTTTCAGAGAAGAAGATGTCTTAATTTATCATACGGGGACTATTATTCAGTAAAGCAATAGTCAGTAGAGCCCATGTTACAAACCTGATCCAAATTTAAGCCTTGTCATGCTGAACCTGGAATATTCCTGCTTTGGCAGGAGCTATAGACAAACATTAGCCTGCACATATGTGCAGTCTGATGTCAATCTACACCACCTGTTTCTGACTTTCAAACCAGAATTGTGAATAGATTTATTTTTTCAAATAAAAATTGACCTAGAGTTTGTACTTTCAGTGCTTTTTGTCCTTTGATTTTGATGAAATTTTTAGCCAAAATTTAATCAGCATGACAAGGGTTAACTAAAAAATCTGACAGAGCATTCCCTAGGCATCCTTCTTGTGAACTTTGTTTGGTTGAACTCTGCAAGATAGTTTCAGAGGAGAAAATAATTTCAATATTTCATGATATGAGCCCATTTTTCAGTAAAGCAATAGCCTGTAGAGCCATTCTTATCAATCTGACCAGAGTTAAAGAAAGAAATCTTATAGAGCATGTTCTAAGTGTGATTCTTATGATGTTTGATTGAATTCTGACCAGTTGTTTCATCATTTCGTCAAAATCATGAGACCATTTTTGGGTGATGGTACAGCTGGTAGAGCCCATATTATCGACCTGATCAGAATTTCAGAAAGAAATTAACGAAGAAATCTGAAAGAGCATACTCCAACTCCGTATTTTCGCGGACGTCATATTTTCGCGGCAATCGAATTTTAGTGTTAAACTTATTTTGTTGGTTGTGAATTGATGCAAAGTTTGTGAACAAACCCTACATATATCTACCAAATTAAGAAGATCAACAATGTTATGAATTTTTAATATGAAATTAATGAAAATGTCAATGCATTCAAAATCGGCACCATTTTCCATCACTCAGCCACCCCCTTTCCAAATTACCTCCATTTTCTTAAAATCGTGTACACAATGCAACTTTGACCAATACATTGTGCATAGACACCAAAGAATGTAAACGAATGTGAAAATCAAATGTTTGGACCGTAATAATTTCTTTCAAGAAGGATTTTGTCAACTACCGTGGAAATATGACGTCCTGACTCAATGTGGTGCTCATGACGGTGGTCAACATCTAGAAGCATTTTCAGCTAATAATTTCCTAACAAGACCCTTAAAATTTTGCTGATTGACAGATCAAGGAACAGGCTTGTAATGCATATTATTTTTGGGGTGGATGGAAATACCGTAAAGGACCGAAAAGGACCGTAAAGGACCGAAAAGGACCGGAAAGGACATTGGAAATACCGGAAAGGACATTGAAAAGGACCGGAAAGGACCTTGGAAATACCAGAAAGGACTTTTTAAACACTGTAAACAGCTCTAGTCTTACCGTACAGGACCGAATAGGACCGGAAAGGACATTGTAAATACCGAACAGGACTGGAAAGGACAGTAAAGGACTGGAAAGGACCTTGGAAATACTGGAAAGGACTTTTTAAACACTGTAAACTGCTCTAGTCTTACCGTACAGGACCAAAAAGGACCGGAAAGGACATTGGAAATACCGGAAAGGACTTTTTAAACACTGTAAACAGCTCTAGTCTTACCGTACAGGTCCGAAAAGGACCGTAAAGGACCGGAAAGGACATTGGAAATACCGGAAAGGACCGGAAAGGACATTGAAAAGGATCGTAAAGGACCGGAAAGGACCTTGGAAATACCGGAAAGGACTTTTTTAACACTGTAAACAGCTCTAGTCTTACCGTACAGGACCGAAAAGGACCGGAAAGGACATTGGAAATACCGGAAAGGACTGGAAAGGACAGTAAAGGACTGGAAAGGACCTTGGGAATACCGGAAAGGACTTTTTAAACACTGTAAACTGCTCTAGTCTTACTGTACAGGACCGAAAAGGACCGGAAAGGACATTAGAAATACCGGAAAGGACTTTTTAAACACTGTAAACTGCTCTAGTCTTACCGTACAAGACCGAAAAGGACCGGAAAGGACATTGGAAATACCGGAAAGGACCAGAAAGGACATTGAAAAGGACCGTAAAGGACCGGAAAGGACCTTGGAAATACCGGAAAGGACTTTTTAAACACTGTAAACAGCTCTAGTCTTACCATACAGGACTGAAAAGGACCGGAAAGGACATTGGAAATACCGGAAAGGACAGTAAAGGACTGGAAAGGACCTTGGAAATACTGGAAAGGACTTTTTAAACACTGTAAACTGCTCTAGTCTTACCGTACAGGACCGGAAAGGACATTAGAAATACCGGAAAGGACTTTTTAAACACTGTAAACAGCTCTAGTCTTACCGTACAGGACTGAAAAGGACCGTAAAGGCCCGGAAAGGACCGGAAAGGACATTGGAAATACCGGAAAGGACCGGAAAGGACATTGAAAAGGACCGTAAAGGACCGGAAAGGACCTTGGAAATACCGGAAAGGACTTTTTAAACACTGTAAACAGCTCTAGTCTTACCGTACAGGACCGAAAAGGACCGAAAAGGACATTGGAAATACCGGAAAGGACAGTAAAGGACTGGAAAGGACCTTGGAATTCCGGAAAGGACTTTTTAAACACTGTAAACAGCTCTAGTCTTACCATACAGGACTGAAAAGGACCGGAAAGGACATTGGAAATACCGGAAAGGACAGTGAAGGACTGGAAAGGACCTTGGAAATAATGGAAAGGACTTTTTAAACACTGTAAACTGCTCTAGTCTTACCGTACAGGACCGGAAAGGACATTAGAAATACCGGAAAGGACTTTTTAAACACTGTAAACAGCTCTAGTCTTACCGTACAGGACTGAAAAGGACCGTAAAGGCCCGGAAAGGACCGGAAAGGACATTGGAAATACCGGAAAGGACCGGAAAGGACATTGAAAAGGACCGTAAAGGACCGGAAAGAACCTTGGAAATACCGGAAAGGACTTTTTAAACACTGTAAACAGCTCTAGTCTTACCGTACAGGACCGAAAAGGACCGAAAAGGACATTGGAAATACCGGAAAGGACAGTAAAGGACTGGAAAGGACCTTGGAATTCCGGAAAGGACTTTTTAAACACTGTAAACTGCTCTAGTCTTACCGTACAGGACCGAAAAGGACCGGAAAGGACATTGGAAATACCGGAAAGGACTTTTTAAACATTGTAAACAGCTCTAGTCTCGCCCCTTGACCATAAAACATCGCTTTTCCTACCTACATACTTGAGGACCTGAGATGCATTTCAAAGCACTCAAAATTACTCAGATCGTGTTTTTTGTATAAAATAGTATTATTTTCATCTTTATTGGTACCGGAAAGGACCTTAATCCAATTGAAAAGACTGACGGAAATAACGGAAAGGGCAGCGGAAAGGACCGGAAAGGACATTGGAAATACTGGAAAGGACCAAAAGTGACATCGGAAAGGACCGGAAAGGACATTGAAAATACCAGAAAGGACCAAAAGGGACAACGGAAATACTGAAAAGGACTTGTTTAGTACTTTAAACAGCCATAGTTCTGCTCCCTGGCCCTAAAACATCGCTTAAGCTTCCCAAATTCACGAGTACCAGAGAGGGTTCTCAAAGCAATCGAAATTGCGCCATTGTTGTCCTTTAATTGTAAAAACTATTATACCGTAAGGACCTTCCAAACACTGTTAACAGCTCTGTTCTTGTCCTTATGCTCTAAAACATCGCTTTTCTGAACTACGTACTCGAAAGGACCTTCGTCATATCGGCGAGGACATTGGAAATACCACAAAGGACTGGAAAGGACATTGGAAATACCGTATAGGACCTTTGTGCAACATAAAAAGACAATAAAAATATAGGAAAGGACAATAAAGGACATTGAAAGGACCGAAAATGACTATCAAAACACCGAAAACAACTCTGTTTTTGGCCTCTAAGCCTTATGCATCTTTTTACTGACCTAAATGATACTTAAACGGACTTTGTGATACCAGAAAGGACACGAAGTGAATTACAGAGTACTCCAAAAGATCCATTGTTGCCCGTTTACAGTAAAACAATGTTCTTTCTAATCTAATTGTTATCGGAATAGACCTTTGTCATACCTGAAAGGACAATGAAAATATCGGATGGGACATCGGAAATACCAAAAAGGACCGAAAGCGAAAATGGTAATACCGGAAAGGACTTCAAATCACTGAAGACAGTCTTGTTCTTGGCCTTTTGACGTAAAACGCCTTTTTTCTTACCTACATGGAAACGGAAAGGGCCAGAAATTAATTGTAAAGCAATCATAAAGGCTCCCCCCTTTTTTTATTGTTAATAACATTTTTTATGATCTAATATGGTACCTAAAAGACCATTTGTCATACCAGAAAGAACATTGGAATTAAAGAAAAGGACCTCACCCACCCCATTCCCCTAGAACAGTTACAATAACAATAGGTTTCTTAACGAAAACATGTAAAGGTTTCTTACTGAAAGCTGTGAAGGCGTCTTCTAATTTGTTCAAATAGATGTTGGATTCCACGTGTTTTGTAACAGCCAGAATACACATTAGATTTTTAATATATTCCAATTCCCTTAGAGTAAAACCGATAATGTTCTACTTTATAACTTTTTTTCTTACACTCTCAATATTGGTATCGTCATTATAGTCATTTAGTCATTATGTGAAACTTTTAAGTAAATCGGATGAAAATTGTGGATTCTATTTCGAAAAAAGAGAAAAATCGTGAAAAATCTTTACTAAAATAGTTGATAGGCTCCATTCAAATAAATAAAACAAAACAAATGTATTCCATAAGAATCTGTAACCTGTATCCGTGCTGTAGAAACTAAGCCGTAACACCCTCTGCCATGTACCGTTACACATATAATTTTATATTTACTCGATTTTTTTTATACGCCCAAAGGGTCGTTTTATGTTATGGCCCCGGTCGTCCGTCCGTAAGCAATTTCATGTGTGCACAACACCTCCTAAACTATCACCGGGAATGAGGTAAATCTTGGCACAATCACTCGAGGGATGATCCAGAAGTTCGTATAATTGGCTAATAACTTTCGCATTTCTGGCTTGTTCAGTATATTTTTTAGTGAATGTGCAGTTTAGTAACTACGGAAAGCATAAACGTTACTATTTTGCAGAATTATCTTTAGCGGTCTGATAATACGTTACAATAGTAACATATGTATGCAAAGGCGGGGGAGCGTGAAAAAATAAAGTAAATCTGTGAAATAAATAGACTTTCCTAGTAGTTTTCAAAAATTGTAGTTGAAATTCCCTGGCTAAAATGAATTAGACAAATATAGAAAATTATTTGTTATATATTACAGTTTGCTGCGAGACTTTTTTTTTTTTTTTTCATTATTATTATTTTTAGTTTGCCATGATCTATGTTATTCACCAACCCAAATATTTCAGATAATATAGAAAAATGCTAAACACATACGAAAGAGAACTTTTCCTAAAGCTTCCCCTGATATCTAAAGAGGGCCATCTTCATAGGAGGAATTCAAATAGTCTAAAAGTGTTTCAACGAACGGACTTGTCCCAATTGATTCACACTATTTTCCAAAAATAAAGATCTTGCATCTGGGTTTCCACTTTACTAAAAATACCATGCATATAGAAATTTAAACAAATTTGATTCAAAATGGTATGTTGATAATTTCTGCAAGTTGACGATACAGGCATAGAAAGGCATGAGAGTTGTCAGAGACTAAGTAAACAAAAGTGAATAATGACGTCGCATTTGACGTTCTTGCTCCCCCGACTTTGTGGGGGTCTCTATCTTTATTTATGCACTTTACAGCCGCTATTGAACGTACACATTTAAAAATTTCCACGTTTATTGAACAGATGATGAATTAAAAGACTGTATAATTTTAAATTGATAGTAAACTTTTCTGTACATTTGTTATCTCATTTGCGAACTTTTGGATCAACCGTCGTATAAGACCTTTGAAATTCAAATCTGTCAAGTCATTCTTGAGAATTCTTGAATTATCTGCCCTGGAATTGAACGAAAATCGCCGTTTTTGGTGTGCGCAACTCCCCTTAAACTACCAATAGAAATGAGCTGAAATGAAACAATTATTCCCTATGATTTCTATACTTAGTTCCAAAAGAAAGTGTGCACTTTTGAATTTTGAATATCTCTGAAATTACACAATATGTCTTCATGAAATGTCGTATGACTATCCCAAAGACTATGTGCAAATTATATACACTCAGAGGGTCATACTATGTTTTGGCTCCAGTCGTTTGTCCGTCTGTCAACGTGTGTTCTACGTAAAAGATACGTAAAAGATATTACCGCGTTTGTCTTCTTTTTTACCCGCGCTATGAATTGTTTGGTTTAACACAGGTTTTCCAAGTATTTGATGATTTAATTAATAACGCAATTAAAGTCCACTGCTAATCAATAATCTGTTAAAGTGTTTGTTGATTTAATTAATTTCACAATTAAAGATCGCCGGTAATCAATAATCTGTAAATCACTGAAAACATGCATATAATTCAACTCCTTTTCCGCACACAATACTATTAATTTTTATTTCACACTTTTGAAACATCAAATTGATTTAAGCTTTCTTGCCGCGAATGCAATTACCAAATTGAGCAATTATATATATGATTTAGTTACAGACTAAAAAATAAAAAAAAAAACCCACCTCGTAATGAACAATTGTTGGTGTTTTTTTTTAAACAGAAATGCTGTGATTATATTATTTTATCCATACCTTTTTAATATTGTGTAACGTCTTTGTACAATATTCACTGTATGGCAACTATGTACACAACTTAGTAATAGTAGCTTAAAGATGGTGGATAGTCATTACTGAAGAAGAAAGGTGTCACTCCCTTTTAGTACGAAAATAGTTAAATATATGATCATTTTCGACGATCCTTTCATTAAAGTTACAATCTTTGAATAAAAAATCCGTTGATACTCATGTTTTAACGTTTGTGTGTAATTTTGCTTTAACGAAAGGTCCCGGTTTTGGAAAAATAACGAAATCTCGATGATCGAAACAATATTACACACAAACGGCACAATATAACGTTAAACTTTTACTAACGGTGGATTATTTTTTCAAAACTTGATGCATACACGTTGCAATGGAACTGATGTCCGCCTTGTTAAAATACCGTTACTAGGTCGCGTACAGAGTTTCCATACAGTGATAATTAATCTACAGTCTTTAATAAAGTCACAATTGTTTGACGGACCGAATTTGTTTTTATTTGAAGGAGTGCAACAACATCGCTATTTAAAAATTTAAAGAAGTCTATGGGTTTGACGTAAAATGCCGGTATACTACTTATAAATATTATGAAAAAAGGAGAACTTTTTGTATACCTCGTTCTCCCTTTCCCATAATATTTTCTTACCATATCGCACTATTTTAACATCCGGTTGCAACCTTTTAAATTTGATACAGTCTAATTTTTTGCATTCTTAATTATTTAGCCGAAGTATGTGTTTATAAAGTCTTCTTTCGTAAGCTTCTTTACCATTAATAATCAGTATATAAGAAAGTAGAAAATCTTTTGATCAGATCGATGATTTTCGCACTACGACTGTATGCTAAAATCTTATCACTTCTATTATTTGACTAATTATACATTAACGCTTTGTACCAAAAATAACTGTAAAAAGTAATAACTATACAAAGTCATAGTTTGATAAAGAAGAAGAAAAATAGGTTTGAGAATGGCCTCATAAGAATGATATTACTTGTGACTAATTTAAATGATCTTTTGTTTGTTATTTTCTTGATATTTCGTTGATAATTTTTGGTATAGAGTTCGAGATATATGCAATTTAAATAGATTAATAATAGTAAATTAGACGACACTCAACCCCCCCCCCCCCCCTCCCCCCAAAAAAAAGAAAAAAAAAAAGAAAATCACAGAGCATTACGTTTATTTTTCAGGATCACACTTTTTGTCTTAATTATATTGGGCTAATATCCAATTATACGCGCGTCGAAAGACGGGAGGCATTATGCGATCAACCGTGGCGTCCGGCATCCAGGTGTACGGGCGCTGTCCACTTCTTTGTCCGGAGCATATAACTCTGTCAGTTTATTTTAGATTGACTTGAAACTTTCACTGACAATAATAATACGTCACTTTGTGTATCTTGAGCCTCATTTTTCCAGAATTATGATCATGAGGGATTAAAGTTATGATAGGAAGATGACGAAATTATTTCATTTGTTTATTTGTTTATTTATCTTTAGTAATTTCCCTTTGCTGTCTTCCACACCTTGGACACCAAGCAGTGCAACGGGCGTATTTTGATACAGTTTAGCACCCTGTTTTTCATATAATTTACTACATATAAAACAAGACACCAATGTCCAGCTGAAAACAAACAATACCAGCGGTGAACGAGTAAATAAATTAATATTTTTGTTTTGAATCTATTAACTGACATGCTTTTAACCGTAGCATATAGTGTATGTGTTCAGTCCTGTTATCAGCGAAGCGAGATAATCTTGGCTGCCATTATCGGCCAGAATTTTCATCTTTTTCCAAGGAAATAAAAGAAGTTATACCGTATCGGCCGTAGATTTCAATGTTTGTCAGGTCAGCATTATCGCTTAGACGTCGCGCACGCTAATGCCTACCATCTTGTAACGTTATTTTGCCATTTACCAGTTTTGACACCGTATTATTCTGAAGCGCTTCTTGTTTATCGTAAGTACATTTTACAATGCTTTTTTTTAAATTGTCATTATATGTTGCATAAGACAGAATTAACCTTTTTCTGGTGGAGGTGATTTAATTATCAACCAACTTTAGAGTGCTGAGAAAGCACAGTGCGCAATGAAATGACGTAAAACGTTTAAGAAATAATACATTTTTGAAATTTATGTCCACACAACAAAATCTTAATGTTTTTTATATTTTAAACGTATCTCCAAGATTTTTACAGGTAATTGTACAAAAATTTCAAAATGTACAAATGATTCATGATATTGATATCGATAAAAGAATGTGGCAGCAAAACATTTTGAAATCCGCCTTTAAGATTCGCCCATGGAAGAAACTGTGTTTCCACACACTTTATTTATTTTGTTGTGTATAACGTATTGTTATTTTTAACCACATTAATGAAAAATAGAACAAAATAGTTAAGAAATTTCACAAAATTTCATCTGTTATTGATGAGGATTTTGAGAAAACTTCGCCTTTTTCACGTCGATTTTCTTTTTTTTGCGACAAATGACGTTTTACTTTTTTTGAATTGTTAAAAAAATCTCTATCAATGTTTTGCTAATTCACCGCCTGTCATTCTAGTTCACCTACTAACATGATGCCCATTCTCTGTGTAAATGTTAAGATTCACCACATTTTTTCATGAACTATTTTACGCATTTTGGGAATCTTAAAAAATCTATCCACACAAAGAAAGTCACGTTTTACAGACGTAATTTAAGGGTTTTAGTGATAAAGAGACGTAATCAAACGGGAATTTGATTTTCCTCTATTCAACTAACAAATAGACTTCAAAATTATGCTTTCTTGTCGGTTGATATGTATAAAAACATAGAAAATGACTGATAAGTTTAGAAGAAATAGCAGATGGAACTATATCCGAGACATGCGTTTTCAAATGTTAAGCATTGCCGTGCCCGGCGTTGTACGTTACATATAAGTACCCAAGTGTCCTTTCCGGTCCTTTCCGGTATTTCCGTCTGTCTTTTCAATTGGATTAAGGCCCTTTCCAGTACCAAATAAAGATGAAAATAATACTGTTTTACAATGAACAGACAACAACAGAGTAATTTTGAGTGCTTTGAAATGCATCTCAGATCCTCAAGTATGTAGGTAGGAAAAGCGATGTTTTATGGTCAAGGGGCAGGACTAGAGCTGTTTACAGTGTTTTAAAAGTCCTTTATGGTATTTCCATTGTCCCTTCCGGCCCTTTCCGGTATTTCCAATGTCCTTTCCATCCTTTTCTGTCCTTTACAATGTCCTTTCCGGTCCTTTCCGGTATTTCCAATGTCCTTTCCGGTCCTTTACGGTAAGACTAGAGCTGTTTACAGTGTTTAAAAAGTCCTTTCCGGTATTTCCAAGGTCCTTTCCGGTCCTTTACGGTCCTTTTAAATGTCCTTTCCGGTCCTTTCCGGTATTTCCAATGTCCTTTCCGGTCCTTTTCGGTCCTTTACGATAAGACTAGAGCTGTTTACAGTGTTTAAAAAGTCCTTTCCGGTATTTCCAAGGTCCTTTCCAGTCCTTTTCAATGTCCTTTCCGGTCCTTTCCGGTATTTCCAATGTCCTTTCCGGTCCTTTTCGGTCCTTTACGGTAAGACTATAGCTGTTTACAGTGTTTTAAAAGTCCTTACCGGTGATTCCAAGGCCCTTTCCGGTCCTTTACGATCATTTTCAATGTCCTTTCCGGTATTTCCAATGTCCTTTCCGGTCCTTTTCGGTCCTTAACGGTAGGACTAGAGCTGTTTACAGTGTTTAAAAAGTCCTTTCCGTTATTTCAAAGGTCCTTTCCGGTCCTTTTCAATGTCCTTTCCGGTCCTTTTCGGTATTTCCAATGTCCTTTACGGTCCTTTTCGGTCCTTTACGGTCCTTTCCGGTCTTGTACGGTAAGAGTATAGCTCTTTACAGTGTTTAAAAAGTCCTTTCCGGTATTTCCAAGGTCCTTATCGGTCCTTTACGGTCCTTGTCAATGTCCTTTCCGGTCCTTTCCGGTATTTCCAATGTCCTTTCCGGTCCTTTTCGGTCCTGTACGGTAAGACTAGAGCTGCTTACAGTGTGTAAAAAGTCCTTTCCGGTATTTCCAATGTCCTTTCCGGTCCTTTACGGTCCTTTTCGATGTCCTTTTCGGTATTTCCAATGTCCATTCCGGTCCTTTTCGGTCCTTTCCGGTCCTTTTCGGTATTTCCATCCACCCTTATTTTTGTTCTTGATTTGTTTTTTATGTGATGCCCATTCACAATTGAATAGTTTGTACCGTGAAAATACGAAGAGCCATGGTATGTCCTAAGCAACATTGGGTGACACAACAGCCCACAGTACCACTGTAATCTGTATAGAAGATTGCCTATCAGTGAAACTTGGAAAGGAAACATTCTCCCACCCAGTCTACTTCTCTTACCTCTGATTCCATCCCTTTCTCCAAAAGCAACAACGATTTTTTCGTCGAATAATTTTAGCGTCAATTCTAAAGGAAAACTGAAAGTCTTTTCAACTTCTGGTCGTGCAATGTTGTGATCATACTGGTATATTAGTCCTCCAGCTTTATTGATGATATAAACACTGAAAATTGTCATCTTGGAGATTTACTTATTTCCATATGGTTACACTCCTGTCTGTTTTGGCCGTGTTAAATTATATAGTAAATTGGCACATTTTGACAGTCTGTAGCTCCTTTAAAAAGCAAATTTGGGCTTAATAACTTAGTGCGGCTTAAAGAGCGTTATATGCTCTTGAATATCATCTCCAGAAAACAGTACCTTGCAGGATAAAATTTTTCACAATTTTTCATTGCGCACGACTACCCTAAAAATTCTCGTGGTAGGAAAGTGTACGCAGACTTGGGTACCTCCACCAAAGGTCAGGCTCCAAGAAAAAATAGTTCGCACCTAAATGCATTTCATCTCATGCATGGAATGTAGCAGAGGTCTGGCACTTAGCTGAACCTCATTTCAAGCACTTTACTCTGACTCAAACATAAAAACAGTGTGGCAAAAGGAGCACATCATTTTTCTATCCGGACTATTTTAGGGTACAACGACCTCGGAAGTAATTCAAGACCGGAGCGGATCCATATACTTGTGAAAGGGGCGTCACTCTCAGTCACTGTATTAATCCAGTGATTTCCCTTTATTCGTTCCCTGAAAGGTGGCGCTAACTTATTCGTCCAAGCGACACTTCCCACCAAGGGCGGATCGACCCAATCAATTAAAGATCGACAATGTAATTGAACTATTGTAATAAAAAGGATCCGGACTTGATAACCTAATAGATTAATTGGTAAGAAATGATCCGAACGCCTTGCTCGAACCAAATAAATGCGAGATGCTCATATTTTTCACTTTTTCTGGTGGACTTTATTCGCCACGATTCGCCATTTTTGTTCAAGACAAGTCGACCATGTTTAGAGAAAACTAGTAATAAGTTGGCTATCTTTTTATCGAAATATGTTTAAGTTTTAGTAAATGTAGTTAGACAAGTTGGCCTATTTTAAGGTCTGCATTAATATTATTGCAACAGATTATTGCCAGACTTTTAATACAAGAAGTTCAAGATTAAAATCATTCCAAGGCTGGTTTAAACCTCGACTAAATAAAAAGGCCCGCTCAAACTAAATAATCCTAAATAGCACAACCATGATGAAAAAAAAATTTATTTGTCAATTAAAAAGATATTACAAGTCCTTGCCATGGGTATTCCCTAGCTATAGGTACAAAGTCCTACAGGGGTTCTTACACCAAGAAACTGAGGCCGAATATCAGCCCCTTCCCCTTGGCAATTTTCCCCCAAATTAGTCTTCCCTACACAATCAAATTTTCCCTCCCAAACAAGCTTTTCTCTTCTGAATATTTATGTAAAAAAACAAAGATGTTCAATTTAAGACTCATAAAATGCATTTAAAATAGGACTTGTAGGTGCAAAATACCACCCGACTTTTATTTATTATTTTTGATCCGAAAGTAGACCCAAAAGTGTTTAAGTGTATTTAAACAAGGAGATGGTCATCAGTCTATTTCTGAGTAGCAAATTTCTTATTCAAATTGGCTGAGAAAAAATTCCTTTCGGGTCAGGATTAAACATGGACACTCAATATTGTATATTTAGGGTATGTTTATAAACACATTACCAGATCACAAAATGTTAAAGTCTAAATTCAAAGAATATGCAAACAATATTTTTTAGCAGATAAAACTTTGAATGTCTTTTTTTCTTCTTACATAAGAAGACATTAAGAACAATTACTCTACTTTATTTCATTGAAATATATCTTGATAATTCAGTCGATTTTGACTTTAAATGGATTAGATTATCGAGCTTATATATTCTAAACCAATACTTTATTGTCCCTAGAAATTAAATTTGACTTTTGGAAATTTAATTTGATAAAGAAAAAATAACAAAGATAGGAGACTTCTGATTTGTTAGGCGAAATATACTACAGAGTTTTTTTCTACTTGATGAAGTGTTGGTGACCGATGTCTGTCCATGAAATTTATTTGACACATCTTTAAAAAAAAAAATACTTTGTTTTTTTTGTTTATGTGAATTTCTTTCATGTTTTCTATTCTAATTTTTAATAAAAGCCTTGGCCTTGAAAAAATTGATATTTATTACAAAGGTAAATGTTTAGATGTTGTAACGAAATTCACATATTTGGGTGTAACTTTGTCTAGTAGTGGAAGTTTTTATCAGGCTCAGAAGTCTTTATCTGGCTAGGGCAATCATGCACTTTTTCCTCTCTTTTCACTCTTTAATAAACAAGTTTTAAATAGTTGACAAAGTAAGGTTATTTGACTTTGGTTGGTCCTATAATAAACTTTGGCTCCGAAGAGTGGGGATTTCACAGATCACCTGACATTGAAAAAATTCATTTAAGATTCATGAAACACGTTCTTGAACGCAGCAATTTGTCTGCTTTTCTCACTTTATATTTTCCTGTACTTCAGTGCTCTCAATAAGGGCCAAATCAGGAATTTTAGTAATTCCATGTTGGGATTTCAGGAATTTTTTTAAGAAGGAATTTTTCAACTACCCCCCCCCCAGCACCCACACACCTTCCTTTTTCTGCACACTTTTTAAATGCTAGTTTTCTTGTTAAATAAGATCTATAAGTTAAATTTTGCTCCCAAAGTACATGATTCTTGTTGGTTCTTTAAGAATAAACGACTTTCAAGCCTTAAAACTTGTAGCATTGATTTTTAGCTGTAAGTAAAAGCTTTGGTTTCACAATCACCTGTAATTACTTCCATTGAATAAACTATGGAAACTAAAATGAGAAAATGTGAAGTTTCTGTTGGGAACCGGTTCCTAGATGTATGTATCTTGCATGATGGGCCTAGGAAATGCGGCTTACTCAAATTCTAGTTACGATGTTTTGGTATCCGGCGATATTAAGGAAATTAATGCAGCTTTAATTTTCCTCGGCCTGTCGTTCCAAAGGTGGTGAACATTCTAGGCAGTGTGTATATAAAAATTGTAAACTCATTTAAACTTACGCAGAATTATCCCAAAAGCATGGAAGCTAAGAAAAAATCGTAATTTCAAATCTCTCGTGGGACATGTTGCAGACAACATTAATGACGTCATTGGGATTTCCCCTACGTTCTCTGAAGATGCTGATTCTAATCATTTTTAAACGAGGACAGTTGCATGACCTTTAGTAAATGTTTTCCGGTAGCGTCTTTTTCACTTCGGATAAATTACCAGTAGATCTATTCTAGGACTTTTAGGAAGCGGTATTTCAAATTTTATCGCATTGAGCTGCATGAATTACGTATGATGTAACGAATATTCCCCTGATTTGTTTGTTTCAATAATCCTTTCAAAGGACCTTCGCGATCTGTATCCTACAAATAAAGGTAATGACAGAAGGGTTACCGTTGCATCGCAAACCCGACAAGATTGCGTAATCGAAGACTGGTTGGTATAGCGACAGTCTTATACTCCGCAAGTTACACATGGCTTGTTTTGGTCAGCTATAATGCGTAACCTCGCGTTGATTATCGATTTTTTGCACATGTAGACTGACTTTGAATCCTTTATTAGGTAAATTCGTAAAATGTCCAGAGTCAAATTACAGGACGTTTTCCTGGAATCTTGGACAGTTTTTTTTATGTCCAGGTTTGATTTTGCGGACGTAATTTCTGAAATTCTGGACGTATATTACGTCGACGTTCGCTTATTGAGAGCACTGGTACTTAACAAGGTCTACATTTCAAAATTGTGTGTCAATTTGTCATTGCATGTTTCTTTTTATTGTACTGAGAAATTAAAATCATGTTCAGCCTATTGAAGGCAATGAAACTGTTGTTTTTTGGCGATTGAAATATTTGACTTGACTTTCGCTGGTCACTCCTCTTCTAGGAGTACAGGTCCTTCAGATCTTTCAAACCCCTATGCAATTTAGACTCATTGTTTTACTCATTTAAAAATTAGTAACACATGTGTGTGTTGTCTGTTGACCGTGAGGTAATTTTAACAGGATATTTTTACTTAAAAACAAATAGCATGAAATTTGGAGCATTTAATCAGCAATTTCCTAGATAAATCGATTTGTGGCTGAATTCCTCCACATTCTTGTAATCCTACAATAAATATTGTCAAGCTTCTCATTATATCATGTGACTGAGTATTTTGATTATTAATTTTCAGTATACAAAGGGTTGCCATGGCAACAAGTGAGTCAGATGAGGTGGAGGCCCTGTTGTCAATGGCAACAGAGGTTGTACCAGGACCCTCAGCCTCCTTGCAGCTGGCCAGTCTTGCAAATTTAGAGGGAAACATAGTTACAGAGGTCAGCATGTCAGAATTGAAACCAATTGTCATGACGATGGCAAATATGGCAAACATAGAAAACATGGCAGGAAACATGGCCAACATGGTGGAGGAACATAACATCGTGCCAGCAGCTAATGTTCCTGAGCCAGACAATGATATACAGATATCTGATCAGTCTGAGACCGTGCTAGCGAGTCACCTATTGAGCTCACTTCCCACTCGACATCGTATTTCAAAAATTATCCCACAGTCTACAGAGGTCTACAGGGACAGGTATTCCCTCCATTATTTTATAACTACATAAGTTCAGCGATCCAAACTAAGGGTAGTCTGAGACTGGGACTACTTTAATTTTCAGCCACCGTCATAGCGCAGTTGGTAGCGCTTCGGGCTGTCAATCTAGAGGTCTTGGTCTTGTTCTTCGACAGCAGCACTCATTCTTTCCGACTATTTGTCTTTCACCAATGGGTTGATAATTGTAGACCTATGTGAGATAGCAGCTGGAGGCTAGGAAAGGATGTGGTTGTTGTACTGGTGAGAGAAATACCAGGAAACTATTGTTAGATGCTCCAGCTACCGTGATATAACTGAAAAAAATATTGAAAGCGGCGTTAAACTCCATTCGATCAATCAACTTTAATTTTCAAGTTAGAAGTCCACTGGTTTCCCTTTATCTAATGAGAAATATTTAAACAAAGAAATGAATAGCAAAAGTTTCTTGTGAACCCCTGTATGTTTTTCGAAATGTTTTAACTGTTCACTACAAAACTTGGTTCATATAACTTGTGCCTGTATTTTATTTTACTCTTGATTTTAAAAGAAAACCATCTTTTGGGGGAGGAGGTTGTGGAACAGAAAAAAAATTCTTACGAGTAACAAGCAGTTTCTTCTTTTTCCACTGTGTTCTCCTTAGTATTAAAATTTGAACCCCTTACACTGTCCAAACCTGAAAGCAGTGCTACAGATAAACGGGAGGTCTCGATTTAAGATCAAAGTATTTCAATAATAATAGCGCAAAATCTATGTTTGTTGGTACTCATTGGAATTGTCTTATCAATACAATTTCAATGAGTTCTCACAACATGGGGTTTCATTGAGAAACAAAGATTTTACACTGGCTTTTCCCCCTCTTTTATGAACCCCTGCTTAACCCTTGTCATGCTGAATAAAAATCTTTGCAAAATAAATATAAAATCAAAGTGCAAAAAGCACTGGAAATTACCAAATGTGAGTGAGTATTGATTTCGGAAATGTATTGTTTTACACCTTTCTGGTTAAAAAAAAGAAATTCAGGTGATATGAACTAAGATCAGACTGCACATATGTGCAGGCTGATCTTTGTCAATACCTCCTGTCAAAGCAGGAATATTCCGGGTTCAGCATGAAAAGGGTTAATATACTATGAAACTTACTTTGACCCATGAGTTTCTTCTTTTTGATGCCTTGGAAAAAAAGCTTTAAAAACATTGATTAAGGATACAGTTAGAGAAGGTATTTTAGATTTCAAATTAAATTATTATAACAATACTCATACTAATCCTTTATTGAGATTAATCATTTAAATTGTCTTGATAAGAAGATTCAAATGACTACCAACAACATATAGTTTCAATGAGAAAAAAAAGATATCAAACTGGCAATTCCCCCCCACCCCAGCCCCTTCTAACTGTGCCTTAGAACATTGTGGACATTGTAAGAAAAGATGGAAATACTTTATTTTTCCAGAAGACAGGGTTTGACACTGAAAGGAGTCAGGGAGTTTGAGCTTCCTTGTTTTCTGGTTGGAACTCCTTAATATTGCAAGCAAGTAGTCCGCTGGACTCAAAGGATTTTGTATTTTAAAAATACATATATATATATGCATAGGGCAATTTCCTTCCCTTTCAACCTTTGACAAACTGTAGATCTTTTCAATGCAAAATTAGTGTAGTAGCGTTTTGAAAGAAACCATCCTTTTAAGGGGAAGAAACTTGTGGAAAAGTGGAAATTGCTTGTAGTGACTCCTTACTTAGAGGTTGGACTCTTTTGTTGATTTTATAAGTTTTGAGTCCAATGGATATCTTATTCACAGAAGTTACTGTTGATCCCTGAAAACCAAAGGTTTTTAAAATACATCAACTGAAAATTGTTTAAGGTAGCTTCTTTGATAGTCTTGAATTTTGTTGTTGGGGTTTAATTCTGAGAAAACAACTAAGTAAATTATGTAATTACTTTTTACTACCTAATTTTGTTTGTCATCACCTTAGCATTGTTGGTTTGTTCTTGGCGTGACAAACTTAAATCTTGGTCATATCTCTGTTTTCCCCTGCCTTAGTTCATTTTACCATATTTGACATTAGTTTCGTGAAGCCAATAGCCGCCACCATAGAGCAGTTGGTTAGGCATAAGACTTCCAATCTGGAAGTTGTGGGTCCGATCCCCGGTGTCGGCAAATATCCTTTCCGACATTTGTCTCTCACCAATGGGTAGATAATTGTAAACCTATGTGAGATAGCAGTCAGAGGCTAGGAAAGGGTGTAATGGTAGTACAGGTGAAAGAAATACCAGGAATCCATTGTTAGGTGCTCCGACCGCCGCGATATAACTGCGAAATTGTTGAAAGCAGCAAAAAACCCATTCAAACAAACAAACAAATTCGTGAAGCCAATTAAACAAATAGTGTCGAGTTGTTGCTTAGAAATGAGGCGCAAGGTGACAAATCTTCTTACTTAAATGTTTCTCATCTCATCTCATTCTAGCATTCAAGATAGGAAAGTTTTTTGTTTATCCCAAAAGATTAATAATTCTTTAATTTTCTGAACAATAAAAGCTTTATATTCACTTGTGGCTCCACCACACCTAAAAATATAGCTATTGTTGTTAACTCTATGAAAGATAGATAAATCTTTCACTCAAACAATTATCCTCTTTAAATTCTACATTCAGTACTACCGGCTAGCTATTGTTGTTAACTCTATGAAAGATAGATAAATCTTTCACTCAAACAATTATCCTCTTTAAATTCTATATTCAGTACTACTGGTGTAACCTATGAAATACAGAGGGGTGCGACTAGAAGAGGGGGAGATAAACTGATAGACAGTCTTGGCTTTACATATAACCTGAAGGTATGTGTTTTAGTCACACATAAATACAGAGGGGTGCGACTAGAAGAGGGGGGACAAACTGATAGACAGTCTTGGCTTTACATATAACCCGAAGGTGGGTTTTTTGGTCACATATAAATACAGAGAGGTGCAACTAGGAGATGGGAGAGATAAACTGATGGACAGTCTTGGCTTTACTTATAATCTGAAGGTAGGAATTTTAGTCACACAGAAATACAGAGATGACTAGGGGTGTGACTAGATGAGGGGGGGGGGGGGGGGAGATAAACTGATAGAGAGTCTTGGCTTTACAAATAACCAGAAGGTATGTGTTTTAGTCACACATAAATACAGAGGGGTATGAGTAGGAGAGGGGGAGACAAACTGAAAGACAGTCTTGGCTTTACATATAACCTTAAGGTAGGTGTTTTTATCACATATAAATACAAAGGGTAGCAACTAGGAGATGAAGTAGACAAACTGATAAGACTGTCTTGGCTTTACATTTAACCTGAAGGTAGGTGTTTTAGTTACATATAAATATAGAGGGGTGCGACTAGAAGAGTGGGAGACAAAGTGATAAAACAGTCTTGGCTTAACATATAAACTGAAGGTAGGTGGTTAGTCACACAAAAATACAGAGGGGTGCGACTAGATGAGGGGGGGAGACAAACTGATAGATAGTCTTGGCTTTACATATAATCTGAAGGTAGGTATTTTAGTCACACATAAATACAGAGCGGTGCAACTAGGAGATGGGGAGACAAACTGATAGAAAGTCTTGGCTTTACATGTAACCTGAAGGTAGGTATTTTAGTCACACATAAATACAGAGATTACTAGATGAGGGGGAGACAAACTGATAGAGGTGCAAGTAGGAGAAATATAGACAAATATTCCATATTTTGTATAGCTTGCAAAAGCGCTTCTTGGCTAAATACGGTATGATGAAATTCTCACAGGTTAAATATGGTTCATGTTTTTCTCACAGGTCAAATATGGTATATGTATTTCTCACAGGTCAAATATGGTATATGTGTTTCTCACAGGTCAAATATGGTATATGTGTTTCTCACAGGTCAAATATGGTATATGTATTTCTCACAGGTCAAATATGCAGGGCTTGTGCTAGCATTTTAAATTTGGGAGTCATTTACCCCTTGACCATAAAATTCGGGGGGTCAGAAATGTTTATGAACAGGTAGAGAAAGAGTAAAACATGAAAACTTATCAGTCTTTAAATTGATCTTTATAACTGAAACTACATAAACAATAAAGTGTAGACACACTTTATTGTTTATGTTGCTTCATTTATAAAGACCTTTTGTGAGAGTATGGGAAAAACAATTGACCTATCTAATCTTTTATATTGTATTGGTTGCACTGATGTAAATTCAGTGAGTCAATCTGACCCCAAGGTTAAATATGGTATATGTATTTCTCACAGGTTAAATATGGACCAGTACATGTATTTCTCACAGGTTAAATATGGACCAGTACATGTATTTCTCACAGATTAAATATGGACCAGTACATGTATTTCTCACAGATTAGATATGGACCAGTACATGTATTTCTCACAGGTTAAATATGGACCAGTACGTGTATTTCTCACAGGTTAAATATGGTTTATGTATGTGTATTTCTCACAGGTTAAATATGGTATATGTACGTGTATTTCTCACAGGTTAAATATGGTACATGTATTTCACACAGGTTAAATATGGTACATGTATTTCTCACAGGTTAAATATGGTACGTGTATTTCTCACATAGCTCCCCTTGTCTTCTTTAATGAACAGCTATCAGAGATATCCTTGTCTTACACATGTGTAAGGTCACATTCTATGATGTAATAATGATGTCATCTTTCTCACATTTTTGTGGCATTTCTGTTATCAGGGTATTTTTAAATGAGTTTTTAATATGAAAGATACCGATAATGTGAGAAAAACAATCTGTTACTGGATTTCATTTGAATCAAGCTGAATAGAAAAGTTATTATACTCGCCAAGTTAGGACTCCGTTAAGTCCAGCTTGTGTCAAACAATATCTCAATACACAGGGCTCGTGTTTGACCCTTAAAACCAGGGTTTTGACCCTCAAAAGTCTGAAAAATCATATTTTGACCCAAGTCTGAAAAATTCTATTTTGACCCCCTTGAGAGAAATTTCTTAGGGTCAAAACTGGGTTTTATCACTTAAATTTTGTACCTTGTTGCTATTAAGAATTATTCTATAAATTGTTCCCTTTATATTATTACAAGAAAACGTTAATTCAAACTGAAACCTGTAAATTTCTACTTACAATTTGCCTTCTCTGTTGTTTTGATCCCTTTAAAATCTGTTTTGACCCCAAAAGTTTAATGGTTAAGGGGTCAATGACTCCCTAATTTTCGAACACTAGCACATGCCCTGATTACAGATCATAAATATATCTGCTATGTTTTGTTCTACATGACAGGTTGGTAAGAGTAAGAACAAGAATATCTCCTATTGGTGGTGTGCTGTCAGAAACCAGCAGCTGAGATGTCCGGCCTCCGTCACACAGAAGGGTAACACGTTTGTGAGAGGGAAAAATAAACATGAGCATTTAGTTGGTCAGTGCACGCCGAAGAATCCTGTCAACAAACCTGTGAAGAATCCAGTGTTGAAAATGGGCAGGCCTGCAGGGTATGTTTGTTTTAAATTTTCTTGGCTGATGTTTGACCTGTAAAACAGGGTTTTTACCTGTAAACCAGGGTTTTAACCCCACATGGCTTTAACACAAATCTATATGCATTATGTGCCATGTAGTAAATACTTCAATAAATGCAAGTAAAAAGGCAATCATCCGTTTAGTCTAAGTCTTCATTTTTCCGTGTTTATACATTTAAGGTATTTTGATGAAATGAAATTAAAGAAATCGGGAATTATGTAGTTTTTACTTTCTCTCTACAGTTCTATTAAAACAACATTTCCTGATGCATCTAACCACAGCAAGGACTTCAAGATCATTAAAAATGGATCAAAAGCTGGTATGGATCTACTGAAGGATTGTCTTGGTTTTACTTACACTCTGAAAAAGGTAGGTCCAGAGCTCAAGACTGGTAACAGTTAAACAGAGAGTCCAATGGACTCAAAAGAAGGGAGCAAAGGAGTGCTTGGTTATGGCATTGGAATTCCTTCTTAACCCTTTCCTGTTTTACAAAGTTTTGGACCTGTCCAAATTCAAAGATTTTGCAGACGAAAATTTAAAGTGGATTTAATTTGAAAAATAAACATTCAGTAGGGTAGAAAATAGGGTGGAAAAAGAAGAAATTGCTTGTTAGAAGCAATTTCTTCTTTTTTCACAATGTTTTCTCAATCATAAAATCACAGGCATGTAAAAAGCAGGGATTAAACAGCAAAGTGTTAAAGTGTAGTGTCTCTTACCAATGGGTTGATAATCTTAGACCTATGTGAGATAGCAGCTGGAGGCTAGGAAAGGATGTTGTGGTTGTACTGGTGAGAGAAATACTATGACACCATTGTTAGGTGCTCCAGCTGCCGCAATATAACTGAAAAAATGCTGAAAGCGGCGTAAAACTGCAATCAATTAATTATAAAGTGTAGACCATTCCATTTAGCTATTGTCTTGTTTTTATTCAAAATATTACCCTGTGTCCAAAGTTTAAAAAGTATTTGTGCAGTCATTGATTTCGTACTTGTTAAAACAAGCAGACCAGGGGTCGTCACTAACTCCTGAGATTAAGGAGTCAATTTGACTCCTTACACATGAAATCAAGAAGTCCAAGCTCAAAGTAAGGAGTCCAAATTTTCATAATGGGAGAACATTGTGGATAAGAAGAAATTGCTTGTTATAAGCAATTTCTTCTTTTTCACAATGTTCTACCAAAGAAGAGGTTTTTTTTCTCAAAACACTACTGGATGCAAGCAAATGTTTTCTTCATCAACTTTTGTAGTGAAAATATATACAGTTTTGGCAAATGTTAGAAAGGACAATACTCTGTGCATTTGTTTTTCAAAATATTGTTATATGACCCTTGGAGTCCATTGGACTCCTTACTTGCTAAAGGAAGGAGTCCAACTGGTAAACAAGGAGTCTCGGACTCCCTGAGTCCCCTTAGTGTCGAACCCTGCAGGCGAGGGGATTCTTATACCCTGATATGCCTTTTGTATTGGTGGAATTCTGTTACCACTCTGAGATTGCATAAGGGATCACAATTTTTGCTCAATCTTTTTAAGCTCGTTCAAAATGTTTTGCTGGTCTTAAGGAAGATCCCCATTGAATTGTTGTACAGTCAGGCCTGTTATGCCTTTCCTAAATGACATAAAGTCACTTTTATGATTCATATTTTTTCAATTATTCCTAAATTTGCATAATGTAGAAAATGATAATATTTTATAACTTATATATCATTCTAAATATCAATTTAAAGAGAGTGACTCTAAGAATTTAAAAATTGTATATTTTCCTATTTTAAGGCTTCACAGGATGGTTTCTCGGCCCAATGGCGTTGTTCTGTCAGAAACATATACGTCCGATGTCCGGCGTCTGCCTTACAACGTGGTGACAACTTCATCCCTGGTCAGCAAAGTCATGTTCATATGCCAGGCCGTAATCGACCTGCGTAAGTCTGTCCCTCGGAGAGATCATCTGAATCGAATGTTTTCAAAATCTATTAATTCATTTACACATCCAAACCTGGGCTCTCATGTTCAGTATAAAATTACTGAAAAGATGTGTACGCCAATTTCATGATAAAATTTTCGTCTTGGTTTTTCCAGAATTGACGAAGGCAGGACATCCGCTGTGTGTTTCTGACAGAAAACACCATTCAATTTCCACTGTGTTTTATTTTTGACTATCAAGATTGCAAATGCGATCGAACACAATTTGGCATTTGTTTTGTAGGTTATGGGGGGAGGTTTGAAGTCGTACTGGTGTTGTTCTGTGAGAAATCGACATTTACGATGTCCTGCCTCCGTCATACAATACGGACAAAATAACTTTATGGTTGGAAAGTACAGTCATAAACATTTACCCCATCAGAATACTCCTGCGTAAGTATTTATGACTTAAGGTAGTAGACCCGTAATAGTTCTGCAACATCTCAGAAGTAATGAACTTTTACAGTGTTAACCAAGGTTTTCTGATGATTGTGAAAGATCATGCATTCTGAAATGTTGCAGAACTATTAAAGTGTCCACTACCTTCAAGTCTAACTTGTTCTTAGCAATAGTTCAAGCTGCCACAAGAAAGGATCACTTTAACCCTTTTCAGGCTTAAGAAAGGCCTTTGAAAAATTGCGCATTAAATTCACATTATTTCAATAATGCAATAACATACTGCAACTACATTTCTTTAATGTGAGAAAACAAAATGACTTCTTGAAAAGACCAATCGACCACCAACCAACCTTTGTATGGACAAAATTGCCTTTAGCCTTTAAAAATGGAAGAACTTCCTTCTACTACTTTAACTAAATCATTAATTATACCCCCACCTACAAAGTAGAGGGAGGTATATTGGTTTCACCATGTCTTTCTGTCTGTCCATCTGCCGTCCGTAGACCTTTTCGTTGCCAGACTCTAACTCAAGAACCAAATGACCTACAATCATGAAACTTTATACAAATGTTCCTTATGACCAAAGGAAGTGCCCTATTGTTTTTGGGTCACAAAGGTCAAGGTCACAGTCAACCTTTGTTCAATTTTCGTTTCCAGACTCTAACTCAAGAACAAACTGGCCTACAATCATGTGTTTTTTGGTCACAAAGGTCTAAGGTCAAGGTCACAGTCAGCCTTTGATCAATTTTCGTTTCCAGACTCTAACTCAAGAAACAAGTGGCCTACCATCATGAAACTTTAGACAAATGTTCCTTATGACCCAAGGAAGTGCCCTATTGTTTTGGGGTCACATAGGTCAAAGGTCAAGGTCACAGTCAGCCTTTGTTCAATTTTCATTTCCAGACTCTAACTCAAGAAACAAGTGGCCTACCATCATGAAACTTTATACAAATGTTCCTTATGACCCAAGGAAGTGCCCTATTGTTTTGGGGTCACATAGGTCAAAGGTCAAGGTCACAGTCAGCCTTTGTTCAATTTATAATTTCCAGACTCTTACTCAAGAACCAAGTGGCCTACAATCAAGTGTTTTTGGTTCACATAGGTCAAAGGTCAAGGTCACAGTCAGCCTTTGTTCAATTTTCGTTTCCGGACTCTAACTCAAGAACCAAGTAGCCTACCATCATGAAACTTTATGCAAATGTTCCTTATGACCAAAGGAAGTGCCCTATTGTTTTTGGGTTACATAGGTCAAAGGTCAAGGTCACAGTCAGGCTTTGTTCAATTTTCGTTTCAAGACTCTAACTCAAGAACCAAGTGATCTACAAGCATGAAACTTTATGCATATGTTGTTTATGATCCAAGGAAGTGCCCTATTGTTTTTGGATCATATAGGTCAAGGTCACAGTCAATTTTTGTTCAATTTTCATTTCTGGACTCTAACTCAAAAACCAAGCGACCTAGAATCATGAAACTTCATGCAAATCCTGCATATGACCTCAATATTTGTTACAATCAGATCCTGCACTAATAGCACTTGCATTCTGACAAAGTGCTTGTGGGGGGTATTACTCCGCTCTGCAACAGTTCTATTTATTGTTGTCTTAGTTATTAAGTCTATTTTATCATAATGCAAGAATATGGTAAATCATGGCATGATAAGAGTATTTTTATATGAATTGACCAATTGACCAGTATTGACAGGTTAAAACCAGCATTGACCACTGGTCTGGACAATCCTCAGGGTTCTGTCGGACATCAACAAAATAGGGTCAAAAGGACTCTATCTTTGGGATCTTAGGGGTCCTTCTTTAAATTTTGAGAGTCCCTGCTTTAGATAAGGACTATTTCTTTTAGACTATAATATTGTATTTTGTAGATTTATAGCTATTCCCTTGTTAAAAGTAAAGAAATTGATAGAAGTATATACATGTTTAGGCTTAACTTCAGGTAAGAATTGAAGACTGTTTAGAGCAGTTTTCAATTCTTTTCTGAAGTTAAGCCCCAGAGAGTCTATGGGACTCGCATTACATAGTTTTGAGGTTTCTGGCTATTTATTTTTGCGTCTCAGATGCACAAAACCTGTGTCCCTTAAAACTCTGAATACTGCATTGGACCAGATGATTGCATATTCTGAGCTTGAGGCTAGCAAAGGATGTAATGGTATTTAATTATGCCCCCCTTCCAAGAAGAGGGGGTATATTGCTTTGCAATTGTCAGTCGGTCCGTCAGGTAGGTCCGTCTGTAGACCTTTTTTTGTTCAGATCATTTCTCAAAAAGTAGAATCTTGAAACTTCACATGTAGATAGATATCATTGAAGAGAAGTGCAGTGCTCTACTCATCATATTTTGTGAGTTATTTCCCTTTATTGATTGACAAAGAATAGGCTATTGACCTGCTTTTTATGGGGGGGGGGGGGGCATAAATGTTTTACAAACATCTTGTTATTGACCAGAGAGCAATGTTTAACACTTCTCCAAAATTTAAAGAGTAGCCAAAGAAAAATAAAAGCTCCAAGGATTGTGGAAAAATGAAGCAATAAAGTTTGTTAAAATTTCATATGTGATAAGAGCATCTTATGATGAAAAAAAAAAAAAAACTGAATTGGAATTTTATAAGTTTTTGAGATACATCATTGCTGTTGACAGTCAGTGCTGTTTTGGACTTTAACCCATTTCTTTGATTTTTAGGTGGATTTTCAAGAAACAATTGTAGAGCATCACTGGGCAAAAATAGTGATATCACCAAAAAAATATACCCTGTTTTCTTAGATTTCACCTTGTTTAACATTGCCTAAGGCAGCCAAATAAACAAATGACATTGCTTTGTTATCACATCCAAAACGATGCTCTTTAAGAAAATTTGTTCCTACAATTTTAAAATCTTATTTTATTTTTGCATTATATATTATAATCAATAGAATGTATAAAGGAATTAAAGTTAATTAATGTAATTTTTGTAGGGCAATATATGAAGTCGTTCCTAGTCTAAAGGATTTTAAGAATCATAAATCGCAGATATCTGACGAGAGCGATCTAGAGGACAGGGAAGACGACTATAAAGATCGTAGTTATACTCGTAAAAAAGCCTCCAACGGCTCGGTGTACATTCATTCTGGCAAGGTGGTGACCACGACAAGCTCTAGAGTTAAGCTATCCATGGGTAGAGAGAAAAAGAGGGTAAGAAGCAATATTTGAGCCGGTATGGGAATGATATGTTAGTGTCTTGAAATAACAATGTTATCTGGTCGAAATTGGGAGAATTTATCATGACAAGGCTTTTCCGAATCATGATAATTTCTAACAACCAAGACAAGATAACATAGATATTTTAAGACACTTACATGTTATTCTATTTATCATGCAATCATTTTTAAGCTTTTTATTATAATAAACTCTTAATAATCAAAGAAATTAAGGTGAAAATGTATGCAAATTGTTTCTAATAATAGACTGTCTGATATCATGTAATGTTATCATATGATATCTGTCAGGTTATAACAGGCTTTATTGCATGATAAATTTCTATAAATGAGCTAAGCAAAAAAAAAATGACCAGACTGGTAGACCTGCACAGTCTAATCAAAGTATTCGTCACTATGTACTCTTTAGATAGAAAAGGTTTTATGACCTTTTTATAGTACAGTCTCGTTTTCTGCACCAACTGCTTGTAATTTATATGAATTTAATTGTAGAAAATGAAAAGAAACCAATTATTATACCCCCCACCTACGAAGTAGAGGGGGGTATATTGGTTTCACCATGCCTGTCTGTCTGTCCATCCGTCCGTCCGTCCGTCCATCCATCCGTCCGTCCGTAGACCTTTTCGTTTCCGGACTCTAACTCAAGAACTAAGTGACCTAGAATCATGAAACTTTGTACGAATGTTGCTTATGACCCAAGGAAGTGCCCTATTGTTTTGGGGTCACATAGGTCAAAGGTCAAGGTCACAGTGAGCCTTTGTTGAATTTTCGTTTCCGGACTCTAACTCAAGAACCAAGTGACCTAGAATCATGAAACTTAATGCAAATGTTGCTTATGACCCAAGGAAGTGCCCTATTGTTTTTGGGTCACATAGGTCAAAGGTCAAGGTCACAGTGAGCCTTTGTTGAATTTTCGTTTCCGGACTCTAACTCAAGAACCAAGCGACTTACAGTCGTGAAACTTCATTCAAATGCTGCATATGACCTCAATATCTGTTACAAACACATCCTGCACTAATAGCACTTGCATTTTGACAAAGTGCTTGTGGGGGGTATAAGTCCACTCTGCAACAGTTCTAGTTAGATCTTTCTAGAAGTTTCAAATAATATACTAAATACTATTCTCATAGTTGTATGAAATGTTTACTAGTTGACAGATGTTTACCCTTGTCATGCTGAATAAAAACCTTGGCAAAATTGAATCAAAATCAAAGTCCTGAAAGGACTGGTTTCCCTGATTGTGAGTCAGTTTTTTGTGTGAAAACATTATTTTTCAAACTTTTCTGAATCAAAATGGACAATCAGGTGTTATAGACAGAGACCAGACTGCACATATGTGCAGCCTGATCTTTGTCTATACCTCCTGTCAAAGCAGGAATATTCTGGGATCGGCATGACAAGGGATAACTTACATGCAGGTGGTTTGAAGTTTTTATGGTTATCTGACTTACAGAGGGACCACCCCACCTTTCTAGGACCTAGATGTACCATAAACCTGACAAAATGTGACGACCATGAATGTAACTGCAGACAAGTACACTGTCCATTCTGTGATAAACACCACTTTAAACCAACAAAAGCTGGCCGCGTACAGGATCATTTAGAACTGACACATTTTGCACATGGCGTACAGTATGATGGTAATAAACTTTGTTTTATGTCACAGCTATAAATATGAGAGGCTCTAAATGGTCTATAATCTTTATTCTCTATGAAATCCTATTCTGTGGGTACTCATTTGGATCTCCTTGAGAGGGCAATTCCAGTGAGTACCCATAACATAGGGTTCAAGCAAGCACTAGCGAAATATTTGAATTTGAAGTACACTTTAAACCAACAAAACTAGGCCATGTACAGGGCCATTTAAATTGGCTTAGACCTATTTATTTTACATCGATTGGGAAACAATGTCTTACAACTTAGATTAATCCATCTCGATTCTGCTTCCTGGAAAATTCACCAGTACTCGCGCTAAATGTGTGGGTCAATGAAATAACCAAGATTGATAGCCTTTCATGGGTATCGAAATCAGGACCTTTGGGTCAAGTGGCTGATGCTCTACCTCTAGACCATGGACTTACTGCAATTTTAATCTAATATATTGTGCTTATGGCGTACAGTATTATGGTAATTTAAGTTGTAACAGAAGTACATATAAGAGATAGCAAAACAAGTCTTAAATCTTTATTTCTTCACAAAACACAATGATTTGTGTACTCATTTGAACAAGACAAATCCCAATTGTCTTTCTCTATTTGTTGAGCAATGAATGAATCAATAATCATATTTCTCCTTTAAAGTAGTGGACCTGTGATAGTTTTGCAACATCTAGAAGTAATGAAGTTTAACAGTGTTAACCGATGTTTCCAAATGATTTTCATTTGGAAACCTCGGTTAATATTGTGAAAGAATATGTGTACCGAAATGTTGCAGAACTATTACGGGTCCACTGCCTTAAAACACCATTTTAAACCGACAAAAGTAGGCTATGTTCAGGGCCATTTAGAAATAACACATTTTGCACACAGCATATAGTATGATGGTAATAAACTTTATATTACATTTTTCAATTACCATATTTCTCCTTATAAACACCACTTTAAACCTACAAAAGCTAGGCTTCAAGTTTTCAAAAGGAATCTGTTACTTTCATCCATTACCATAATTATGCCCCCGTATCGAAAGATCAGGACATATTGTTTTACCGTTGTCCGTCTGTCCTTCTGTCTGTCCGTCTGTTTGTCTGTCTGTTTGTCAAGGTCAAATAACTCAAAAACTTAACCAAAAAACTTAACATTGCCTATATCTTCAAGCCTATTCAAGATACAAGGCTCATATTTGGCATGATGATAGATCTCAATGATCCCCATCTGCTGGTACCAAAGTCAAGGTCATGTGACAAGGTCAAGGTCATCTGTCAAGGTCAAATTACTCAAAAACTTAACCAAAAAACTTAACATTGCCAATATCTTCAAGCCTATTCAAGATACAAGGCTCATATTTGGCATGATGATAGATCTCAATGATCCGCATCTGCTGGTACCAAAGTCAAGGTCATGTGACAAGGTCAAGGTCATCTGTTAAGGTCAAACTTTGAAAAAATGCTGTTACGGGGGCATTTGTGTTTCACAAACACATCTTGTTTTCATTCAAACTGAAACCAGGAGAGCAACATGTCCCCCTTTCATAGTATCATCTGTATTTGATCAATTAAGAATGGAAATCTCTGCAAATTAATTTTTGATTACAAGCATACAGTTTTGAGTTGCCGTTTACAGCAAGTTGAAGAAGACCATCAAGCAAACATCTCAAGCTCACTGGATCAAGCTGATTTCATTTTGAAATGAAGTAATACAAGGCAAAAATAGTTTTTTGATCAGAAATACCTCTATGAATGTGTAAGTTGTTGTTTAATTGTGTCCCAGTTGTCATGTACAGAGAAAGCTAGATAAACCACTCGAAAGTAATTAGGAAACCCTGTATATGTTATGTATTTCAGATTTGATGATTGTAAAGTGTTTCCAAGATTGTGACCTCGAGAAAACATTTGGCCACTACCACTGTGTATTCTGCTTTAGACAGATGTTGAAGCGTACAGCTTATGCAAGACATATGTTAAGACATATGACTAAAATGGTAAGTGTACTTTGAAGCCTAAAACTTAGTGGACCCATAATAGTTCTGCAGCGTTTCAAGAGTCAAGAAATTTAAGACTGTTAACCGAGGTTTCCTTATGGTTTTGTTAACATTGACCGGACGGCGACACTCATTCTTTCCAATAATTTGTCTTCCACCAGTTGGTTGATAATCGTATAACTAAGTGGAAAATTCCCCAGTACTCAAGCCAAATGTGTGGGCCAATGATAGAACCAAGATCAATAGACGTTCATGGAAATCAAACTCAGGACCTTTGGGTCAAGAGACCGACACTCTACCTCTAGACCACAGACACCACACATAACACCAAAGCATGAGGTATTCAGAGTGTGATCCCTGGATTGGCAAACTCTCATCAGACATTTGACTTCTGTTAATACTTTCTAGTGGCTAAATGATAGTTATTGCATGAAATATACCTTTTCGGCGCATTATAGGCATACCTTAACAGACAAAACCTTGGCAATAAAGGAATAAAATGTGGATTAATAAGTAAGTAAACATGCTACATAAACAATGAAGTCAAACCTATTCCTGTGTTAAGTTTTGGGACGTCATTAATTTAACAAGCAACATCGGTATAAATAAAAGTAACAGAGCTGTGGATAACGCAATTTTTCCAGCTTATTATTGCTTTTGGAGCTAGTTTTAAATGTTCCTTCAAATTATTTTCTGTTTGAATAAGATAGCATCAATTTATGTTTTTTCAGGCATTAACATTTGCAGAGACTCTCAAAATGCTTAAATGCCTGAGAGCAAAGTATGAGGGCGTTAAACTATATTTTGTATCTCTGCAAATGTTAAAGCCCTCAAAAATGTGAATTATCCCTATAGTATCAAATCTCAATGGTGTGAGCAGTTTTTGGCTTAGATAAAAGGATATGGGTGCAAAAAAAAATGTCGAGTGAAGGGATATGAATAAACATAAGCGTTGATAAATTGGTCAAGACAGTTAGGTATAGATTATGATAGTAATGAATAATAACCATTTGTTCTCTTTCAGGGCATTCCAGATCGACTTCTAGTCCTTCCTGATTCTAAATTTCCTGACATCATTAATGCTTATGGTAAGATATCGCTATTATCAGGTTTGTAATATATAGAAAAGGCTGTATGATAAATATTTATAATATGACCTGGGTTGCAAAAGTGAAATAACCCCGTTGAATATTTTTGATATTACACGGGTGTTATTACACTAGTTGAACAACTATGCATATGAGCTCTGAGTAAATAGCAATGCAATTTTGTAACCGCGAAAATGATGTCATAATATATATATAAATATATTGTGATGTTCATTTTGAACCATGTTATAAGTTTCGCGAAAAATTGAAAAGTTAAATTTAAAAAAAAATTCAATGATTTGTTGCAAAAATTTGGTTCATATTATAAATAGAATATAAAAATTGTGCTCATAAAATACAGAATTTATTAAATTCGTCATCTAAAACAGATAAAAACTCGGTGCAGCCTCGTTTTTATCTGTTTATAGATGACTTGTTTGATATATTCGGTATTCCTTGACCACTCATTCAATATCCTCTATGTAAATTATCAGGCTGAAAGGGACCAACTTGGTAGTGGATAAAGTCTCAACCCTTGTCAAACTGCACAGGCTGACCAGGTTCAAAATTCATCACTTTGATCCGCCCTCAGATTTTAGATTTTGCATATAACTCCTCCTCCATCAGACTTCATTCATTGACAAATAAATGGAAAAAGAAATTTTTTCATAAGTTTGAGTTGCCTGCTGTCCGACACCAGGTTAAATTACTCTTGTTACATTATGATGTATCTGATAAGAGGCTAAACTGTTCTTGTCAGTGATATTTTACACAAAGACAGACCTATTTGTTTTCAGGTTATGAGATTCCAATCTGTAAGAACACATCGTGTGGACCTCCGAGTCAGGAGAAACATTACCACTGTCCAAACTGCTCTCAGATGTGTCGAGAACGCAGTCTGACTGTCAATCACTTATGGCGATGTCTACAGAAGAAGAGAGACGGAGTTAATGAACCTGATGATACAGAGGATGAGATCATGGGAGTTGTAGATGAGGATCAATTATTGGTGGGTATACTGTAAACGTAGAAAGGATTTCCTGAGATTTAAGTTCACAAGATCCGCGGATGGGATGAAAATGGAAACTTAAAACGCTGTGAATAGCGCACTCATAATGAAGACACAAATTTTTATCGCATTTGAAAGTTTTCTTCAAAGGAACTTACAAGTAGAAAAATTATTTCTATCTTTGCAATCCTTTGTATCTATAGGAAACAACAGATTTTTGAGGGGTTGACAATGAAATTTAATTTTTACAAGACGATGGTTGCAAACTGTTGAAATCTAAAAGTACAATGTGTGAACTTGAAGAATGGTTTTATTAAAATCAATTGACTATATAAACTGGTTTGCTGATGGTCGTAAGTTTGCAACTACAGCTTTCATTAGCTGGAAATAGGTTGTTTTGAAGACAAAACCTTTTCCACCTCAGGTTAACACATGTTTAATAGGCCTTAACATGCAAATTTACCGAAGCATGTTGTGTTTCGCTGCCTTATTAACTATCCAGGAGTTTAAATAGTGGGGAAAAAGCCTTATATAACAAAAACGTGAACATTTCTAGCCGCAAACTTTTCTAAGTTTACAGTATCTCTCCATAGAAGCAAAAATTCAAAGTTGTCAATTTGAATCTGGGCCGCACCACTAGTCATGTTGATATATATACATGGGCAAGAAATTCAAGAAAGCTATATTTTCACGAATGGTGAGGTTACATTCACATGTAAAAATAAAGCTTTTGTTGTTCGTGAAATATAAATCGATCTTACTCGAAAAACAAATGATTATTCTTTTTCTCATGAGACAAAATGTGAAATTTCTAGAACATATTTTCGTAAAGCGATTCATTTTGCATGTGCATCACTTATTTAACCCCACACATAGATGATGTCAGATAAGATGAAATGCACAAATCAGGGTATAAGTTTTTGATAATTTCACTGCTTTTGCGGGGAGATTATCAAGTGAAAATCTACTGTCAATTCTTGATTAACCACGGAAGAGCATTAAAGAAAAATTGACATCACACTGAAATTATTATCCTCAATCTAATTTCAATCCAAGTTTCATGTCTTTATGATTAATGTAAGAATTATATACCTCCCCATTAAAAGCTCTGCTTATTGATTTATATTATATTTTTCAGCTACATTACTCTCATATCAAATCATTTAAAGATATCCCGGTGGAAAAGTGTGTCAGTATAGACTGTTGTCATCAGAAATACCACTGTAGATTATGTCCCAAAAATGTGTTCCTACCAACTTATAGACAGCACCTTATAGCTCATTACGTGTCACATTGGAAACAGAGAGTACTTTATAAAAGTGAGTATCTATATGATGTACATCTTATCATTCTTTATACAGTGCTGCGCAAAAAATCTGACACATCCTGGTAAGCATATATATGTCTACCTGCCAATCTGTCTGAATGTAAGTGGAAAATTAACCAACAGATAACTAAATTGTGACATAGATCTTGAAATAAAATAGTGTATTTGCAGGCCTGATAAATTTTACTCCTTGTGTACCAGATTTGGCATGCTAAGGATGAAAGAGTGTGAAAACTATGAATTTATATGGAATTAAACCTTTTCTTTTGTTAAACTGTCAGTATTTATTATTTGAATATAAAGATTCTCCTAGTTTTATCTTACTGCTTTGTTGTATAATTGTAGATCTGAGTATTCTGTAATGTTTCCACCCTTATGACTGTTTGCCAAAGTTATCTGCATATATATATATTGTATAATTGTAGATTTGAGTAAACTGACATGTTTCCACTCTTATATAATTGTAGATTTGAGTTTACTGAAATGGCTCCACCTTTGTGATGATATAGACAGCAGTATGATTTAAGATGCTTAACCATTATCACTTCTTCATATGCAAAAATTATCTATATATTGATTGCTCAGCGCAAAACAGTTGTAACTGCCTATATGTTTATAGGCAGTTACAACTGGTTCACGCTTAGCTATGGATATGTTGTATAATTGTAGATTTGAGTATACTGAAATGTTTCCACCCCTGTGACGGTATAGACAGAAGTGTGTGTAAGACTCGATACCATTATCACTGTCCTATATGTGCCAAAATTATCAATGTATATGTATTATATAATTTTAGATCTAAGCATATTGAAATGTTTCCACCCCTGTGACGGTATAGACAGAAGTGTGTGTAAGACTCGATACCATTATCACTGTCCTATATGTGCCAAAATTATCAATGTATATGTATTATATAATTTTAGATCTAAGCATATTGAAATGTTTCCACCCCTGTGACGGTATAGACAGAAGTGTGTGTAAGACTCGATACCATTATCACTGTCCTATATGTGCCAAAAATTATCTATGTATATGTGTTGTATATTTGTAGATTTGAGTATACTGAAATGTTTCCATCCCTGTGACGGTATAGACAGAAGCATGTGTAAAACACGATACCATTATCACTGTCCTATATGTGCCAAAATTATCCTCACCAAGGGTACATTTGAGGAACACTTGAAGTCATGTCACATGTTCAGATTTGGTGAAAACCTCATTCAAAAGTAAGTTTTTTATTTATTGAAGCCCTTTTAAACATTCCAAGTGTTTTCAATTTTGCATATTCTTTAATTTTACCCCTACAAAACAATTGTTTTTGTGGGTTAACTGGAATCTAGTCCATCGGCCCATGTACAAAATACAACAAAAATTTGTGTAGCAATTTCTCCTTCAGTTATAAGTTACACTGACCGAGGCCAGCGAGCTATTGTCATGGCGGAGTGTCTGTCGTGCATCCATTCATCCATCTGTCTGTGTGTAAACGAAAGTCTCGGAAGAGCTATTGTCATACCCTCGGATGTCGGCGTCAGCGTCGGTGTCGGCGTCCGCATTAGGTTAAAGTTTTTTATTTCTATCAATATTTATCCTAGAGGCTTTAGTTTTTACAGAAACACTCATTAGGGCATAGGCTTTCATTTGAGACCAACATCCATGTCGAAATGACCTTTAGACTGTGACCTTGACCTTTTCAAAAAAACTTTAACCAAAAACTTTAACCAAAAACTTTAACCAAAAAAACTTTAATCTTGCTTATATTTTCTATAAGCTTTAAACTAGAGACATCATTACTTCATATGCACACTCATTAGGTGATAGGCTTTCACCATAGACAAAGGTCCTTGACAATTTGACCTTGACCTTGACCCTTTGTGGACTTAGAAAAACTTTAACCAAAAAACTTTAACCAAAAACTTTAACCTTGCATATATTTTTTCAATGCTCTAACCTAGGGACATCATAGCTTCATATATATACTCACCAGGTGATAGGCTTTCACCAGAGACCAAGGTCCTTCACAATTTGACCTTGACCTTTACCATTTGTGGACTTAGAAAAACTTTAACTGAAAACTTTAACCAAAAACTTTAACCTTGCTTATATTTTCTGAATGCTTTAACCTAGGGACATCATTACTTCATATACATACTCATTAGGTGATAGGCTTTTGTGAGAGATCAAGGTCCTTGATAATTTGACCTTGACCTTGTATGAACTTAGAAATACTTTAACCGAAATTCTTTTACCAAAAACTTTAACCTTGCTTATATTTTCTGAATGCTTTAACCTAGGGACTTTATTACTTCATATACATAGTCACCAGATGAAAGGCTTTCACCAGAAACCAAGGGCCTTGACAATTTGACCTTGACCTTGACCTTTTATGGACTTGGAAAAACTTAAACTGAAAAACTTTAACCAAAAATTTAACCTTGCTTATATTTTCTAAATGCTTTACTCAGGGACATTATTACTTCATACACATACTCACTAGGTGAAAGGCTTCTACAGAGACCAGGGTCCTTCACAATTTGACCTTGATCTTGACCTTTTGTGGACTTAGAAAAAATTTAAAGAAAAACTGCATGTCTGATACAAAGAAATTCCATTGGTAACCCCATCTGCTTGTAGGCTTTCACTTGACCCTAACCTTATACATGCATTTAAAACAAAAAAGTTTTATATTTCTTAATTACTACTCAAACAGATATATACTAGATCATGGACTTTAACATTGAAAGAAACCACTTTGAACTTCGGTCAAGCGCTCTTTGTTACAAGCAGCTGTTTGGGTGAGCTACGTTGTCCGCGGACAACTCTTGTTCTTTAATCATCTTCTCCTCCCAAACAAATGGGCAAATTTAAATGAAACTTGGTAGAAATAATCCTTGGGTGACCCTCTTCTTAAATTGACAAAGAAATTAGGATTGACACTCAAATATGGGCGTGACAGTTTTTCGTCATTTTTTCATGACAAAATCTTTAAAAATCTTCTCCTCCCAAACTGTTGGGCTGATTTCAATGAATCTTGACATGGGTGTTCTTTGGGTGACTCTCACTTTGAGTGTTCAAGAAATTTTGATTGGCCCCCAAATATTGGTGTGGCAGGGTGAAGTGGCCCTCTTGGGCCTCTTGTATTTTAAATGTTATGCTAGACACAATTGTATAATTCTTCTTTATATTCATTCAAAAGATAATTTGTGTTGTAAACTCCTTCTAATTTTCTTCAATCATGCTACAACTCCATCTCCTCTTTAGCTAAGTAGCATATAACCTTTTTAACACTTTACTAAGGGGTAAATACTAAGGGATATATTGACTATGGATTGAAAACGTTCAGTTCAATAGATTAGGCTTTCTCTATTTGAAAAATCAAGATCACTTGAAATTCCCATGGTCATATAGTATCTTGTTACACTGAAAGCCCTTGAGGGGATATTAAGTTACATACTTTGATAAGCTCTAGTTTGTAATCTTTAAATGGCAAATTCATAGAAATCAGCAGGGCCTTCTCTGGATTGAAATTTCTTTTTGCCAACACTTTTGCCAAATCCAAAAAAAATGGAGCCAATTTAGATTTTAGGAGCCAAATTTGGAGCCATTTTTCTTTTAAAAATAGTGCTTGATAAAATCTTATGTTACTGTTACATATCTTATCGTTGAGGGGGATCAAATTTAAATGTCAATGAACATCTGATTGACAGTATTTTTTTGTAAACAATCACAGAAGTGTTATGGGTAGCCAAAAGAGGTTAATAGTTGACACACATGCCTTTTACCTAAATTAATTGCCAGTCACTTGTGAGCGTGTCTACATGATATCCTCTCAGTCTATGTCAAAATCAATAATCGCTTATGGGTCAAAGTATAGATTTTTTTGTCGCCAGTCATTTTGCCAATTTAATTTTTTATCACCAAATTCATTTCATTTTCGCATTTGGGGACAATAGCGAAGGCCCAAGAAATGTTAATCATAACCCATTTACTTTTGTTTCCTTGACTAGTCATCATTTCACACAGGGGTGTGGAATTCCCATGCCCAACTTATCAGACAAGGGTTTTTCCCTTTAGTACAAGTATATTTTTCTAGGCCACTTGTCCATGGACATGTAAATACCAAGGCTTATCTTGAAATGTTACAAGGTCTAAGAGATGAATCATCCTAATAATTATAATTAACCCTTGTTATGCTGAACCTGGAATATTCCTGCCTTGGCAGGAGCTAAAGACAAACATCAGCCTGCACATGTGTGCAGTCTGAGCTTTGTCTATACCACCTGTTTATCCTTTCTGAAACCAGAAAAGTTTCAGAAATTATATATTCAAAATCAAATGCTGACTCACAAGTAGGAAATACAGAGCTTTCAGCACTTTGATTTATATATAATTTTGCCAAGGTTTTTATTAGCTCCACTGGCTGAAAGCCACTTGGGCTATTGTCATGGCATTTTGTCCGTCAAGCGTCCGTCCGTGCGTGCATGCGTCCGGTCGTAATCTTTCTTTAAAAATCTTCTCCTCAGAAACTACTGGATGGATTTCAACCAAACTTCACAGGAATGATCCTTGGGTGACCTTCTTTCAAAGTTGTTCAAGAAATTTTGATCCAATGAAAAACATGGATTTAATGGGCGTGGCTAATTTCCAAATATGGTAAAAAGTGAGTTTTCTCAGATTCTAATCAATGGATACCAATTAAATTTTACATGAATGATCCTTGGGTGACCCTTTATCAGTCTACAAAAAGTCATTGTGATCGGATGGAAAATATGCATTTTATGGGCGGAGGTCATTTCTCTATATGTTATATAGTGGAAACTTTGAAAATCATTTTCTCAGAATGTTACTGATGGATATCAACCAAATTTCACTGGAATGATCCTTGAGTGACCCTTTATCAGTCTACAAATAATCATTGTGATTGGATGAAAAATATGCATTTTATAGGCGGAGGTCATTTCTCTTTATGTTATATTGTGGAAACTTTGAAAATCATTTTCTCAGAATGTAACTGATGGATATCAACTAAATTTCACTGGAATGATCCTTGAGTGACCCTTTATCAGTGTACCAAAAATTATTTTGATTGGATGGAAAATATGTAATTTATGGGCAGAGGTCATTTCTCTATATGATATATATTGGAAAATTTGAAAATCATTTTCTCAGAATTTGATTTTTGGATATCAACTACATTTCACTGGAATGATCCTTGAGTGACCCTTCATCAGTGTACCAAAAACTATTTTGATTGGATGAAAAATATACAATTTATGGGTGGAGGTCAATTCTCAATATGTTAAATAGTGGAAACTATGAAAAACATTTTCTCAGAATGTAACTGATGGATATCAAACAAACATTTTTGGTATGATCTTTGGGTGACCCATTATCGTGCAACCAAAAATTATTTTTATTTGATGAAAAATATGTCTTATAATAGCAGAGGTCATTTCTCTATCTGTTATATAGTTGAAACTTTGAAAATCATTTTCAACATTAGTAGAACCCCAAATATCTTAAATTCCAGTCAAAACATTTATTTGCTTTTACAAGAATTTCAAGCATGTGGAGCGACTCAAGCCATTCATGGCTTTCTAGTTCAACATGACAAGGGGTAAGGGTAGAAAATATTATTTCAAATGAAGAAAGACCTGAATTCCAGCATTTTCTTCTTTTGAAATATTGTTTTCTAGAAATTTATCTAATCACTGTTTTCTCTCGGAAAAGTTAATTTTGATCCTGGACAAATAGAAAATTACCTTTTTCTTGCCTCGGGACAAGCAGTAATAATCTGTATTTACACACTCCTGTTTTACATACAGTTAGAACAGATAATTTGATAAGAGACTGGCAAAATCTAAAATCTTATCCTTATTTAATTATGAGTAGTATATAATAAAAAGGGTCATTTAACACTAGAAATTTTGAAACCATAAGTAAACATTAAAATAAGTATTGTTTGCTCGAGCAACCACATCCATTAAGGGACCAATTTTATTAAGCAACCACCATATAAGTCCCTTCAATGTAAGCAAAATCTCTGAAAAAGAGGACATTCTTAACGAAATATTGGTTATTATTGTGTTACGTGCCAATGTAACAAGAGCAAAGAAGCCAGCAACAAACTTTACAATTAACAATATTTATTGACAATAATAACAGAATTATTGACAATATGAAACTTTACAAAAACAAATTACAATACCTTGAATGTTTAATCCTAAAGTTTTAATTTTAGATCCAATTTAATTAAGTCCCTGGTCCACAAATAATAAGACCAATAATATCTGAATTTAAAATTAAACACGCTTTCAAACACACTTTTAAGATAACAAGAAATCCCCTTTTAGTTTAACACAGTACTACTAAATGAAACCATAAGTCTAAATCAAGTGAACCAAGAATGCTGTAGGAACCCCATTATATAATACTATAGAACAATCTGGAATAGTATAGAACATAAGAATACTCTAGAGTCTGAATCACCTTCCAAAAGGCCTTTCTAGAAAGATCTACAATATTCTACATACATTTACCTAACAGAATCAAGAGATAAGAAAATTCCCAGTCTAAAAATAGACACGGTAAATACCATTAGGTTTATTTATAGTTAATATATAACACTTTCCCCCTTGAAAGAAAAAAGAAAGGTTTATGAAATAAATCTTTCTTTTTGCATTATCATTAGCATATACAATGATAATATACATCACATAATTGATAATATCATAATTTGTTGAAACATTTCAGCACATCTAGCATGAAAATACAAACAATTTTCATCAAAAGAATTGAAAAAGAGATATATATGCAAACATATATACATACATATATATAAAAAAAATAGTGAAATGTAACTGTTAAATGTAATTTTAGTATTAAATATAAGACAATTCAAAATTTTAGACTCTTGACAGAGCATCTGGTATAATGTTGTCTTTTCCTTTAATGTGTCTTACATCAAGATCAAATTCTTGAAGTGACAAACTCCACCTCAATAATCTTTGATTCTTACTCTTAAGTTTGTGAAGAAAACTTAAGGGATTGTGGTCACTGAATACAACTATAGGAGAAGTTGCAGATGTTAAATAAACTTCAAAATGTTGGATTGCCAAAATCAGAGCAAGACATTCTTTTTCAATGGTGGAGTAGTTTTTTTTGTGTTTGTTTAATCTTTTAGAAAAATAACAAACTGGATGATCAATACCATCATCGTCTTCTTGCAAAAGAACAGCACCAATACCAACATCACTTGCATCAACAGCTAATTTGAAACATTTAAAAAAATCAGGTGCTAAAAGAACTGGTGTGCTCTTTAGTAAGGCTTTTAAGCGATCAAAGGCAACTTGACAGTTATCATTCCATTTGAACTTAACATTTTTCTTTAATAACTGTGTTAAAGGTCCAGCTATTATAGAAAAATTCTTACAAAACTTTCTATAGTAGCCAGCCATACCAAGAAATCGCATCAGTTGCTTTTTAGTAGCAGGCACAGGAAACTCAGAGATAGCATTGACCGTAGATTCTAAAGGTTTAACTTGACCCTGTCCCACAAGATGTCCTAAGAAAGTAACAGTAGCATGACAAAATTCTGTTTTTCCAAGATTAACAGTCAATTTTGCATCACTGAGACGGTCGAAGAATTGTTTGATTCTTTGAAGGTGGTCACTCCATGTATCTGTATAGATGATGACATCATCAATGTATGCGTCACAGCCATCTAAGCCAGCTATAACCATATTTACAAGCCGCTGAAACGTCGCAGGAGAATTTTTCATCCCAAACGGCATAACTTTGTACTGGTACAGACCAGTTGGAGTAGCAAATGCTGATACTTCTTTAGCCCTATCAGTGAGCGGAACTTGCCAGAATCCTTTGAGAAGGTCAAATTTGGTGACATATTTAGAATTACCGACTTTGTCGATACAATCATCAATTCTTGGTATTGGAAAAGAGTCAGTTTTTGTCACTGAGTTCACTTTTCGATAGTCAGTACACATTCTGTATGTTCCATTTGGCTTTGGAACTAATATACATGGTGAACTGTAATTACTTTGGCTGGGTTCAATAAAGTCATTCTCCAATAAGTAATTCACTTCATCTTGAAGGGCTTTTTGTTTCACTGGATTCATTCTATAAGGATGTTGTTTTATTGGTTGAGAATCTTCCACAATGACATCATGATATATTTTATCAGTTCTTGTTGGGATGTCAGGAAACAAGTTCATATTCATTAATCAACTGTTTCAGCTCTTCTCGTTGAGATTGCTCTAAATGTGAAAGTCTGTCGTCAAGATTCTTTAGTATTTCAGAGTTCTCAAGTTTAGGTGGACCAGGAACAGATTTTTCACTAAAGTCTGAATTAACTTCTGATTCAGTCACATTTGACTCTTGTGGGACAGTTTTTACAACTGTTACTGGTTTTGAAATAGAGCTATCTCTGTCAAAATACTTTTTTAACATATTCACATGACACATTTGTTTATTTTTACGCCTTCCAGGAGTATTGATAATATAATTCAAATCACTTGTTTTCTTATCAATAGTATATGGGCCATAATATCTTGCCTGTAAGGGTCGGCCAGGTATTGGCAAAAGAGCAAGGACTTTATCACCTGGTTCGAATTTCCTATCAACACTATGCTTGTCATATCTTGCCTTCATTTTGCTCTGAGATGATTTAAGATTTGACCTATCAACCTCACATGCCCTAGACAGTTTATTTCTGAAGTCAGAAACATACTGTAACAAGTTCAAGGGTGTTTCATCATCAGCAAGAAATTTCTCTTTTAAGAGTGTTAATGGCCCACGAACAGAATGACCAAAAACTAACTCAAAGGGGCTAAAGCCAAGAGATTCTTGAACAGATTCTCTGACTGCAAATAATAGCAAATGAATACCTTCATCCCAATTTTTATCAGTATCAAAACAATATGACCTTATCATATTCTTTAGGGTCTGATGAAATCTTTCTAAAGCACCTTGACTTTCAGGGTGATACGCAGATGACCGATATTGCTTGATACCTAATTCATGCATAACCTGTTGGAATATGCCTGACATGAAGTTTGATCCTTGATCAGACTGAACTGATTTTGGAAGGCCAACAAAAGTAAAGAATTTGACAAGAGCCTTAATAATTGACTTTGCCTTTATGTTTCTTAAAGGAATTGCTTCTGGGAAGCGAGTAGAAGCACACATAATTGTCAACAAATATTCAGAACCCGACTTGGTTTTTGGTAAAGGACCAACGCAGTCTATTATTATTCGACTGAAAGGTTCATCAAAAGCTGGAATGGGTTGTTACCTTGCTTTTTGAATAACTTGGTTAGGTTTCCCTACCATTTGACAAGTGTGGCAACTTTTACAATATTTGGAAACGTCCGATTTAAGTCCAGGCCAAAAGAAATGAGTCATAATCTTGTGATAAGTCTTGTTTACACCTAAATGACCAGACATTGGACTTTCATGTGCTATACTAAGTATTTCATGGCGATATGACTTTGGAACAACAATTTGGTGATGAACAGCCCAATCATCATCAGCTGAGACATCAAATGGTCGCCATTTTCTCATCAGAATACCATTCTTTTTATAGTAACATACAGGATTCTGAGACATTTCTTTTTCGGGTAATGCCCTATCAATTAACTTTGAAATCTCAGGATCATTTTGCTGTTCCTGGATTAACTTTGACTTTGAATGCATTTCATGACCTTGGTCATTTGACCTTGGAGATGACTGACAAAGTTTTGACGAGTCTGTCTGAGTATCAGGCAGACTAAGATTAAAAGACTTTTTAATCTCGTCATTGAAATATTGACTAACAAAAGTATCAGTTAAGTCAATATCATTTGATTTTTTCAAGGAAGCTTTTTTAGCCATACCCCGAGTTACTGCACATGACGGGTACAAATCAGGTATTTCCTGCAAAATAGGATCATCTGTTTGACCTACATTAGGTGTGTCAGTTACAAGAGGATTAACAACAACCTTATCTCCAGCTAAGTCATTGCCTAGCAATAAATGTACACCTTTAAATGGTAAAGAATGTTTAACACCAACAACCACAGAACCAGTAACCAAATCTGAGGACAAATTAACCTTATGAAGAGGAACATTAATAACACCACACTCTACACCCTGAATAAGGACACTAGTAGCAGACGAAGTCTTCTCAGAAAAAGGCAGAACATCTGCTAAAATAAGAGATTGAGAAGCTCCTGTGTCTCTTAAAATTTTAATAGGGGTAGGTGGGCACATATCACCTGAAAGTGATACAAAACCATCCAACATGAACGGTTCAAAAATCTCCATACAGGAATCAGAATTTGGTTCTGCCTTAACAATTGAATTTAACTCAAAAGAAGGCTGTGATTTAGGCTGAAGGCTGGTGAGCCCTGTAGGTTTGGCTGCACTCAGTGCCTTCTTCCTTTTTAATCTAAAACATTCCGAAATAAGGTGACCTGGTTTTTTACAAAAAGTACAATGTACTCGAGATAAGGGATTTTGAACATTGGTTTCACCAGTAGACTTTGGTTTAGGTGAATTCGATTGACTAGACATGCTAGATGAATCACCAGACATAGATTTATTTTGAGGATGTGAGGAAGCAGGTTTTGCTTTATTAACAAAATAATTTTTGTGTGTAAGGTAGTAATCATCAGCTAAACGAGCTGCTTCATGTATAGTTTCAACATTTTTTTCATCTAAATGTGACTTAATGTCAGATTGAATGCAATTTTTGAATTGTTCAATTAATATAAGTTGTCTAAGATTATCGTAATTTTGGTCTATTTTCTTAGAATAGCACCACCTGTCAAATAATTTTTCTTCGTTTCTTGCAAATTCAACGTGAGTCTGGCCAGATTCTTTTCTACAACTTCTAAATTGTTGTCTGTATGCTTCTGGTACCAGCTCATAACCTTTGAGAATGAGTTCTTTTACAGTGTCATAATCATTGCTTTGTTCTGTTCTAAGTTGCGAATAAATATTGCGAGCTTTTCCTACTAAGACACTTTGGAGAAGTAAGGTCCATTGCTCCTTTGGCCATTTCAAGTTATTTGCAACTTTTTCAAAATGTTCGAAATATGTATCAACTTCATTTTCTTGAAATGGTGGGACAAGCCTAAAATGTTTTGTTACATCAAAATGGTCATTATACATATATCTAGGCTGATTTGCTCTATCTTGAATTTCTAATTCTTTTAATCGTAATTGAAATGCTCTTTCTTCTCTTTCCCTCTCTCTTTCCATTTCTCTCTCTTCTCTTTCTCGCTCTTCCTTTTCTCTTTCTCTCTCTTCCCTTTCTCTTTCTCTTTACCTTTCTTCCTTTTCCCTTTGAAATTGCCTTTCTCTTTCCTTTTCTTCAATTTCTAATTGTGCTCTTTCTCTTTCAATTTCCAATTCCTTCTCCCTTTGTTGAAGTTTTAACAGTTCAAGCTCTCTTGAGCTTGCAACTGATGGAACATCAACAATGAGAGATAGAGCCTTTTCATCAAAAATGTCCTCATCAACAAAATATTGAATCAAAATATTCTTAATTTCATGCTTTCGCAATGAGGACTTGACTTCTTTTAATTCATAATGCTTGGCAAGATTGAGCAAATCAGACTTTTTACCCAAATTCAATAGCTCCACGGAAGGTTCGCGCGTAAATTTTTTTAAGTCAAAAGACATGGTAGCTTGTTGCTGTATTCAAATAAGAATGTAAGATTATGATAAATAATAGTGAAAGTACACTCTAGATTTATTAAAATTGAAATATGAAATTAATTTCTTAAATAATTTTGAACAGCAGATTTAATTACAGAATTTGTTTGATTTGTTTTGTTTTGTTTGTTTGTCTGATGTTCGTATCCCGGACGAGCCCCCAATATGTTACGTGCCAATGTAACAAGAGCAAAGAAGCCAGCAACAAACTTTACAATTAACAATATTTATTGACAATAATAACAGAATTATTGACAATATGAAACTTTACAAAAACAAATTACAATACCTTGAATGTTTAATCCTAAAGTTTTAATTTTAGATCCAATTTAATTAAGTTCCTGGTCCACAAATAATAAGTCCAATAATATCTGAATTTAAAATTAAACGCGCTTTCAAACACACTTTTAAGATAACAAGAAATCCCCTTTTAGTTTAACACAGTACTACTAAATGAAACCATAAGTCTAAATCAAGTGAACCAAGAATGCTGTAGGAACCCCATTATATAATACTATAGAACAATCTGGAATAGTATAGAACATAAGAATACTCTAGAGTCTGAATCACCTTCCAAAAGGCCTTTCTAGAAAGATCTACAATATTCTACATACATTTACCTAACAGAATCAAGAGATAAGAAAATTCCCAGTCTAAAAATAGACACGGTAAATACCATTAGGTTTATTTATAGTTAATATATAACAATTGAATCTTATGTTTTTGGAGCCCATTAGAATAGTCTCAATAAGACAGTTCTAATGGGTTCCTACGTCATAGGATTCAATACGAGTTGACTGACAATCTATAAATCCCATCAAAATTAAGTGTCAAATTTATAATGATTTTTGTATTAAGGGACAATTCCCCAAAAGGACCGCTTTTTTGGTGGTCCCCTTTGTGGTTGCTTAACACAAGTTTTACTGTAATCCAAATGTTAAGACTTAATGTTGATTATGTTTCTTTCCAGTGTAAGAGTAGCACAAGAAAGCGCAATGGAGAATGATCTTATGTTAACGCAGGAGTCCGCACCGCTGAACGAAAATGTCGAATTCATGGAAGATCAGCTGACCTCGGAGGCGGCCATGAGACATGAAAGACGTAAACTATCAAGAGAGATGTTCAAGAGACGCAAACAAAAGGTAGCAAAGAAGCAGAAGGGTAAAAAGCCGAAAAAGAAGAAATATGAGGCACCCCCGTCACCATCGTCATCGTCGTCCGAGAATTATTCTGAGGAGGAGGAAGATGAAGAAGAGGAGGAGGAGAAAATTGTTGAAAATGATGTAAGTTTTTTAGTTTGGCTAGGCCAGATTCTTCACTTTGTGTGCTTGTCTGTCTTGGCTGTTTTATTATACCCCCATTCGAAGAAGAGGGATATATAGTAGTGATGGGCCGATTAATCATTTATAATCGATTATCAGTTAGATTGGCTTTCCAATTGTGATAATCTACTAAGAAATTTCATAATCAATTAATCAGTTCCTAACACTTAAGCCATTATATATTGTTTTTGAAACTGACTTCAGTTTGATGGCTCAGCTTGAAACAGTTGTAACTGCCTATATTTTTATAGGTAGTTACAACTGTTTCAGGCTGAGCCATGGAGTTGGTAGAAAAATATACAGGATGAGATTTTAGGTCATGAGTTTTAACTAAAATTTCATATTCTGTTCTTCAAAGAAATGATACTTTGAGTGCTGTAATGAATCCCAAGAAAACGATTAAACAAACAATCATTAATTAATGTACACGATTAAACAATCAATCATTAGGTAATGTACTCTTCCAACTTAAAAGCAATTATCGATTGTGATTTGAAACACTTATATATTGCTTTGCACTGGTTGGTCAGTATGTCCATCCATCTGTCAGCATATCTAAAAGAGTATGCAAGCTAGAATCATTAAACTTCACAAGTGGATAGATCACATTTAGGAGAAGAACTGTTACTCTAACCATCATTTTTTGAGTTATTGCCCTTTGTTAATTGATGCATAAAACATCCTTTATTAGCTCGCCCGGGACAGATGTCAGTGTCAGGGTCGGTGTCAGCATATGCATTAGGTTAAAGTTTTTTATTCCTATCAATATGAATCCTAGAGGCTTTATATTTTACATAAACTTTCATAAGGTTATAGGCTTCAAGCACCCATGTCAAAATGACCTTGAGACAGTGACCTTGACCTTTTTAAAAAAACTTTAACCAAAAACTTTAACCAAAAAAACTTAAATTTTTCTGAATGCTTTACCTGGGGACATCATTACTTCATGTATAAACTCACCAGGTGATATGCTTTCAAAAGAGACCAAGTGCCTTGACATTTTGACCTTTACCTTGACCTTTTATGGACTTAATAAAATTTCAACCACAGGGCTTGAAAATTCTTGAAATTTCTACTCGTCCTGCTATATAAGAAAATATAGTAAAGCCCTGAACCAAATTTTTTAACCAAAAAACTTTAACCTTGCTTATATTTTTTGAACGATTTTACCTAGGGACATCATTGCTTCATATACACACAAGATTATAGGCTTTCACTGGATACAGAGGTCCTTGACATTTTGACCTTTACCTTGGCCTTTTATGGACTTAGAAAAACTTTAACCTTGCATATACTTTCTGATTGTTTTACCTAGGGAGATAATAACTTCATATACACACATAGTCACTGAGTAATAGGCTTTCACTGGCCACCAACGGCCTTGACATTTTGACCTTGACCTTGACCTTTTATGGACTTAGAAAAACTTTAACCTTGCATATACTTTCTGATTGTTTTACCTAGGGAGATCATAACTTCATAAACACACATAGTCACTGAGTTATAGGCTTTCACTGGCCACCAACGGCCTTGACATTTTGACCTTGACCTTGACCTTTTATGGACTTAGAAAAACTTTAACCTTGCATATACCTTCTGATTGTTTTACCTAGGGAGATCATAACTTCATAAACACACATAGTCACTGAGTAATAGGCTTTCACTGGCCACCAAGGTCCTTGACATTTTGATCTTGACCTTGACCTTTTATGGACTTGGAAAAACTTTAACCAAAAACATTAAACTTGCATATATTTTCCGATTGCTTTACCTAGGGATACCATTACTTCATATACACACCCACTAGGTGATAGGCTTTCACCAGAGACCGAGTTCCTAAACATTTTGACCTTGACCTTGACTTTTTTTGGACTTAGAAAAACTTTAACCAAAAACTTTAACCTTGCTTATATTTTCTGACTGTTTTTATCTAGGGACATCATTGCTTCATACTTATATGTACTTAAAAAAAAACTTTACCAAAAAAACTTAAACCTTACTTCTATTTTCTGAGTGCTTAGACCTATGGCTATTATACTTTTATTTCTTCTGTATTTCTAAATCAGACTGATATATATTAGATCATGGACTTTAAAAAAAATATTGACATTGAGCTTAGATCTTTGGTCAAGTGCTGTTTGTGACAAGCAGCAGTTTGGGTGAGCTATGTTGTCTGCTGACAACTCTTGTTAAGATTTGCGCTCATGTTAAATTGTTGGAAATGATGCCTACTGGCTCAAATTGTGTATATTTCTGTAGGTATATGAGCTGTGTTCTGCCGTTATCTCACCTAAGATAGCCAAGAAGGTGCGGTCTACTAGTCAACTAAAATCACTGTTGGGTGGAGTTGCTGGGGCAACTCGTGTAAAACTGTCCCTGTCCAAATCTGGCCAATATAGACTGACAGGGCCTGCGGAGGAATTACTTACGGCACAGAGAATGCTGACAAAGGTGGGCTTATATTTAAGAGATGAAGTTGATATTTGTTCATTGAGGTATGAAACTAAAAACCAAATCAAACTGTATGTTTACATGAGGCGAATTCGTACATGAGTGTGATTTCGGTTTTAAGTTTCATACTTCTTTTAAATAAACAAATACTATCTTCATATTATAACCTAATATCATTTAGCAGAAATGTAAAGATGTGTCAGTTAAGAAACAGTTTACTCACAGGAGTACTTTCGGTGGAAGCTAACAAAACAACTGCGTACTCAAAACTGTTTTCATAGGGGAATAAAACCAACTTTTCAGCACAAATATTGATGAACAAAACTAAAATTGAATTAGTATGCGTTTAATTTTATAAGGTTTATTCAGTGCCATAATCAATGGGTCAGGGCTAAACAGTTGTAGCTGCCTATATGTTTATATGTCTATTTGGGAATCAAACTTGTGACATCTTGGTTCAGAGGCTGTCATTCTACCTCTAGACCATAGACACCAATATTATAGTTTTCTAGACTTCTGAAGGTATATAAATGTGAAAATGTTAAAAATGTCATTCACAAACTCAACTGCTTATATTCCAGAAAATTAACAAGAATATGTCAGATGATGAAGAAGATAGCTCTCCGAAGAAAAAAGGAAAAGGAAAGGCTTCAGCAAAGAAAAAGGGCAAAGTTGCTTCCCCTAAAAAGTTAGAGGTAAAGAAAGGTCGAGGCAGACCGAGGAAGGAAAATGTTTACAATGATGATAGTTTTCCATACTCAGAGATTAAAGAAATCATTGAAGCTTCAAAGGATACAAAAAGTAAAACAAAAAGAGGGAGAGGTCGTCCTGCGGTTAAAGTTGAACAAAAACCTGATGGCACACTTAAAGAGACCGTAACTGTTAGAGTTGTTGAAAATACATCAAAAAATGATTCAAACACTTCAAGATCTGAGAGATTCAAAGGTAGATCTGTGCAAGTAGAATATAGCGAGTCTGCGCCAAGTACACCTAGAACCCCCGGAAGATATGGAACACGAGGGGTGAGAAAGGACTACGTAGAATTAAGTTCTGGTGGGGTCAGAATTAAACAAGAACCATTGAGTGACGGTGAGGACAATTTTGAACAAGAAGTAAGCTCAAAAAGTTACGCAAGTAATAGAAATCGAGGACGGGTTAGAAAAATAACTGACGACTTTGAAGAACCTGAGGTTCAAATAAAAAAGACGGCAAAATCCAAAGTTGGTCGTGGTCGAGGCAGACCACGTAAAAAAGTGGAAACATCAGATGATCAAATGGATGATGTTGAAGAAGTAGAAGATTCAGCAGAATTAACTGAGAATATAGAAGATGATCATCTTGATCAGGATATGGTAAGTATAATAAGTACTGCAGATGAAGAGTGATTTAGGATTTTTGATTCAAATATTTATAACCCCCACCTACGAAGTAGAGGAGGGTATATTGGTTTCACCATGTCTGTCTGTCTGTCCATCCGTCCGTCGGTAGACCTTTTCGTTTCCAGACTCTAACTCAAGAACCAAATGACCTACAATCATGAAACTTATTAGTCCCCCACCGGTTACCGGTTGGGGGACTATAGGTTTGCTCGATTCCGTCTGTCCGTCCGTCTGTCCGTCTGTCTGTCCGTCACGCTTTTGTCCGGGCTATATCTTGTAAACCATATGTGCTAGCAACTTCAACCTTGGTACACTTATAGATCTCATTGAGGAGAAGTGTCATGTTCAAGAACCGTTACTCTGCCATGCCCACTTTTTGAGTTATTGCCCTTTGTTGTTTTTAGCCTTACATTCTTGTCCGGATCATATCTCCTAAACCATAAGTGCTAGCAACTTCAAACTTGATACACTTATAGATCTCATTCAGGAGAAGTGTCATGTTCAAGAACCGTTACTCTGCCACGCCCACTTTTTGAGTTATTGCCCTTTGTTGTTTTTACCCTTACATTCTTGTCCGGATCATATCTCCTAAACCATAAGTGCTAGCAACTTCAAACTTTGTACACTTATAGATCTCATTGAGGCCAAGTGTCATGTTCAAGATCCATAACTCTGCCACACCCACTTTTTGAGTTATTGCCCTTTGTTGTTTTAACCCTTACATTTTTGTCGGGATCATATCTCCTAAACCATTCGTGCTAGCAACTTCAAACTTTGTACACTTATAGATCTCATTGAGGCGAAGTGTTATGTTCAAGATCCATAACTCTGCCACACCCACTTTTTGAGTTATTGCCCTTTGTTGTTTTTACCCTTACATTATTGTCGGGATCATATCTCCTAAACTATAAGTGCTAGCAACTTAAAACTTTGTACACTTATAGATCTTATTGAGGACAAGTGCCATGTTCAAGAACTGTTATTCTGCCATGCCCACTTTTTGAGTTATTGCCCTTTGTTGTTTTTACCCTTACATTTTTGTCCGGATCATATCTCCTAAACCATAAGAGCTAGCAACTTCAAACTTTGTACACTGATAGATCTTATCGAGGACACATGTCATGTACAAGAACTGTTACTCTGCCATGGTGGGGGACTCCTGTATTGCATCGCAATACGACATGCACTAGTTACAAATGTTCCTTATGATCCAAGGAAGTGCCCTATTGTTTTTTGGTCATATAGGTCAAAGGTCAAGGTCACAGTAAATTTTTGTTCAATTTTCATTTCTGGACTCTTAACTCAAAACCAAGCATCCTAGATTCATGAAACTTCATGCAAATGCTGCATATGACCTCAATATTAGTTACAAACACATCCTGCACTAATAGCACTTGCATTCTGACAAAGTGCTTGGGGGGGGGGGGGGGGGGGGTATTAGTCCGCTCTGGGATGGTTCTAGTTTTAGAAAGTATGCTTCTGCTGAAAAAAAGATCAAGGTCATATAGCAAGGTCAAGGTCACCAATCAAGCTCAAATGGTGGCAAAACTTCTGGAAAAACTTAACATTGTCATATTATCTATGAGCCTATTAAAGATACAATGCTCATGGTGTAAGATCATATCTATAATGTATCTGATGATATCAAGGTTATCTTCAAAGGTTAAGATAATCTTTCAAGGGCAAACGTCTGAAAAATATATTTTTAGGGGCATTTGTGTTTCACAAACACATCTTGTTTAGCTTTGTGTCATTTGGTTATAAAAATTGAACAGAATATGATTTTCTTTTACTTGAAAAAAAATTCTTTTACTTCATTATCATGCAGTCAAAAATTATTGTCATTGGATGAAAAATATGTCTTTTATGGGCAGAGGTCATTTCTTTTTTTAGCTTGCCTGGGACGAAAGTCTCGGAAGAGCTATTGTCATACCCTCGGATGTTGGCGTCGGTGTCGGCGTCCGCATTAGGTTAAAGTTTTTAGCTCCACTGGCTGAAAGCCACTGGGGCTATTGTCATGGCGTTGTGTCCGTCGTGCGTCCGTCCGTCCGTGCGTTCGTGCGTCCGGTCGTAAACTTTTTCTTTAAAAATCTTCTCCTCAGAAACTACAGGATGGATTTCAACCAAACCTCACAGAAATGATCCTTGGGTGACCCTCTTTCAAAGTTGTTCAAGAAATTTTGATCCAATGAAAAACATGGATTTAATGGGCGTGGCTAATTTCCAAATATGGTAAAAAGTGACTTTTCTCAGGTTCTAACACATGGATATCAATCAAATTTTACATGAATGATCCTTGGGTGATCCTTTATCAGTCTACCAAAAATTATTGTGATTGGATGAAAAATATGTTTTTTATGGGCGGAGGTCATTTCTCTATATGTTATATAGTGGAAACTTTGAAAATCATTTACTCAGAATCCAACTGATGGATATCAACCAAATTTTACATGAATGATCCTTGGGTGATCCTTTATCAGTCTATCAAAAATTATTATGATCGGATGAAAAATATGTATTTTATAGGCGGAGGTCATTTCTCTATATGTTATATAGTGGAAACTTTGAAAATCATTTTCTCAGAATCTAAATGATAGATATCAACCAAATTTTACATGAATGATCCTTGGGTGACCCTTTATCAGTCTACCAAAAATTATTGTGATCGGATGAAAAATATGTATTTTATGGGCGGAGGTCATTTCTCTTTAAGTTATATAGTGCAAACTTTGAAAATCATTTTCTCAGAATCTAAATGATGGATATCAATCAAACTTCATTAGTATGATCCTCGGGTGATCCATTATCATTCAGCCAAAAATTATTGTGATTTGAAGAAAAATATGTCTTTTATGGGCGGAGGTCATTTCTCTATATATGTTATAATAGTGGAAAATTTGAAAATCTTTTCAACATCAGTAGAAGCCAAAATATCTAAAAATCTAGTCAAAACTTAGATTTGCTTATGATTACAAGAAATTCAATCCTGTGGAGCGACACAAGCCATTCATGGCTTTCTAGTTTATTTCTATAAATATTTATCCTAGAGGCTTTATTTTTTACAGAAACACTCATTAGGACATAGGCTTTCATTTGAGACCAACATCCATGTTGAAATGACCTTTAGACTGTGACCTTGACCCTTTCAAAAAAACTTTAACCAAAAACTTTAACCAAAATCTTTAACCAAAAAACTTTAACCTTGCTTATATTTTCTGTAAGCTTTAAACTAGAGACATCATTACTTCATATGCACACTCACCAGGTGATAGGCTTTCACCTGAGACCAAGGTCCTTCACAATTTGACCTTGACCTTTACCATTTGTGGACTTAGAAAAACTTTAACCGAAATTCTTTTACCAAAAACTTTAACCTTGCTTATATTCTCTTAAAGCTTTAACCTAGGGACATCATTACTTCATATACATAATCACCAGATGAAAGGCTTTCACCAGAAACCAAGGGCCTTGACAATTTGACCTTGACCTTGACCTTTTATGGACTTGGAAAAACTTAAACTGAAAAACTTTAACCAAAAATTTAACCTTGCTTATATTTTCTAAATGCTTTACTCAGGGACATTATTACTTCATACACACACTCACTAGATGATAGGCTTCTACAGAGACCAAGGTCCTTCACAATTTGACCTTGATCTTGACCTTTTGTGGACTTAGAAAAATTTTAAAGAAAAACTTCATGTTTGATATAAAGAAATTCCATTGGTAGCCTCATCTGCTTGTAGGCTTTCACTTTACCCTAACCTTATACATGCAATTAAAACAAAAAAGTTTTTATATTTCTTAATTACTACTCAAACAGATATATGTTAGATCATGGACTTTAACATTGAAAGAAACCACTTTGAACTTCGGTCTTCAGTCAAGCACTGTTTGTGACAAGCAGCTGTTTGGGCGAGCTACGTTGTCCGCGGACAACTCTTGTTGTTATATATAGGAAAATTTGAAAATCATTCTCAACATCAGTAGAACCCAAAATATGTAAAAATCAAGTCAAAACTTAGATACGCCATTACAAGAATTTCAAGCCTGTGGAGCGACTCTAGCCATTCATGGCTTTCTAGTTCAGCATGGCAAGGGTTAAGTATAATACCTCAATAGAATAAAGGATCAGTTTTGATACTTTTTTTGAGACAAGCTATTTTGAACCAAGTTTATTATAGAAATTGTATATAGTCAGTGTTGGCAAGCTTAAAGGTTAAAAACCCATATTGAAATGCCCAGATGATAAAAATACTGCAATAACACAGAACCTGTGTTAGAGGATGTCATAAAGACGTCATTTTCCCAACAAAAAATATAATGTTGTTCTTCATTCTTGGCTCATTTGCATAGTTATTCCACTAGTGGAATAACACCCGTGTAATAACAAAAATATTCAATGGGGTTATTTCACTCCTGCGACGTAGGTCATATTGTAATGGCTGTTAAATTGTGTTGTCTACAGTATGATTTTTATTCCTCTGAAGTATTCATTATAGAAGACAAGGGAAACTATGTGAGAAATGAGCCAGTGCATGACATTTCCAACAATTTGACAGGTTCTTGAAGGACCAACATTAACCAACCCTGACAGCCATGTAGTATAATTAGAAGTTTGCCTAAGATGCTTTTGGACCTTATCTTTCTACAAAGCACAAAGTGAAGACCCTGGTCAGACTGTGCAGATGCACAGGCTGGCCAGAGTGTTTGCTAGGTGCTCATTTGAAATTGTTGAAAATGTCACACACAGGCTCAAATAAAAAATGCTTTCATGTTTTTTATGCCCTGTATCGAGAGATCAGGGGCATATTGTTTTACTCATGTCCGTCTGTCTGTCCGTCCGTCTGTCTGTCCGAAAACTTAACCCTAAAACTAAACCTTGCCAATATCTTCAAGCCTATTCAAGATACAAAGCTAATATTTGGCATGATGATAGATCTCAATGATCCGCATCCGCTGGTACCAAAGTCAAGGTCATGTGACAAGGTCAAGGTCATCTGTCAAGGTCAAACTTTGAAAAAACTTAACCCTAAAACTTAACCTTGCCAATATCTTCAAGCCTATTCAAGATACAAAGCTAATATTTGGCATGATGATAGATCTCAATGATCCGCATCCGCTGATACCAAAGTCAAGGTCATGTGACAAGGTCAAGGTCAAGGTCATCTGTCAAGGTCAAACTTCGAAAGAAAAAAGCTGTTACGGGGGCATTCGTGTTTCACAAACACATCTTGTTTTCCTCTGAAGTTGTCATTATAGAAGATGAGGGAAAATATGTGGGAAATAAAAAAAAAAGTTTTTTTTATCATTTTAGATAAAGCAGGAAGATGGAGAGATGGAAGAAGAGCCTGAGGAGGAAGACATGGACGACTCTCTGTCACTTTACGACGACAGTGACGAAGAGTTACCTGCCCCTGAAGATGAGGAAAATGATGACGACAATGATGAAACACAAGATATGAACGCTGACCATAATTATATCACAATTGATGGGAAGAGTAAAGATTTAGCTGGTGATATTGGTGGAAATTTGGATGCGGAGAATATTGATGATGAAAACGGTGATACCCAAGGTACACAGGTGCCTCCTGTCCATAAAATCGGAATGAGGAAGTCGAATTTACCTACAGCCAATATGATGGCCGATGGAACTCAAGTCAACAGGGAAGTTGCTCCTGATTATAAATGTTCACTGTGTGATGATTATTTGGCAGAATCGTTTAGTGATCTGACAGATCATCTGAAAACAGTCCACCATGTGTATGAACCCCCGCGCTGCGATATTTGTGAAAAGGACTTTGATACAACGCAAACACTGAAATCTCATATTGACAGGAGGCATGGCCCTGAGAAGCTGAAGTATCCTTGTGACTACACTGACTGTGATCGCGAGTTTGTGTCGGAAAGTGGTAAGTACGGACATATGAACAAGGTACATCTAAATATAGAAAATCATAAAGATAAAAAATATGATTGTGATAAATGTGACTACAAGAGTAACTCAATGGATGACATGAGTGAACATAATAAAGTCATACATGATGGGATATTACAGTGTAAGATCTGTGATAAAATCTTTATGACTTATCAAAGTTTAAAAAGTCACAATAAATTTACGCACAGTGGTCAGTCTGTCAGCTGTAACATTTGTAATAAGACATTTAACCATGAAAGTTATCTAAATAAACATATGAAGTCACACTCGTCTGAAGATTTTACATGTCTGATTTGTGATAAGAAATTGAAGTCAAAGACGTCTTTAAAAATGCACTTGGATACCCATGTTGATACATCAGAAAGATCGTACAAATTTGTATGTTCTTATTGTGGGAAAAAATTTGCTTTGAAGTCCAACTTAAAGGATCATATGAACAAACATACAGGAGCTAAACCATATAAATGTGATCTTTGTGAGAAATCCTTTGGTTTCCGCAGTATGTTAATGAAGCACAAGACTTTTGTTCACTCTTCTGAGAGACCATATAAATGTGACGTCTGTCAGAAGGGATTTAAGTTCATGAATCTACTTAGGAATCACATGACCACTCACACCAACTCCAGCAGACACGTCTGTACTCAATGTAATAAAACATTCTCAACAGCTAGTACACTCAAATTTCATGGTAGAAAGTGTCGGGGAGTCTCCTGGAAACAGAACTTGATTCTACCCCACCCACCTGGAACCCTTTTTGTATTTACAGAACCTGGAACCAGCTCCAATCAAGCAGTAGAAGTACAGCAAGATGCAGGGATCCAGTATGCCACACCCACAGGAATCCAATATGCCACGCCTCCTCAGGGAAATCAGCCAATCATACAGTTTCCAGATTTAGGAGCGATTGAGACTACAGGAATAACAGGAGAGATTGAGATAGTGAATGACGAATCAGGTATGATAGATAATGTGGTAATGGAGGAGCAGACAGTGTCAGAGTCTCTGCCAGCGGCCGAAACTGCTCCAACTGAGACAGAAGTTTACGCATGTAGCGAGTGCCAGGCCACGTTTGGTACATACAAGGATGCAGAAAATCATGTTCTCACAGCACATTCTGTTATGCCTACTCCTGAAGAAGGCATAGATTTGGAAACTGAAAATATTGTGTTGGGGTAAACTTGTGTTCTTTTCTTTATTTTGTTCTGAAAATTCAAAAGGAAGTGATATGAGTGTGTGTGACAATTCCAACAATTTGAAATGTTCGTGAGGTGCAAACATTGAGTAGCTTAGACAGCCACATACTGTAAATATGAAGTTACCTGACGGTCTACAGATACTTTGAGACCTTACCTATCTACTAAACGCATAGTGAAGACTCTGGTCAGACTGTGCGGATGCACAGGCTGGTCAGAGTCATTGCTTTGCGCATACTTGAAATTGTTGGAAATCACACGCACAGGACCATATTCATTCTTAGGGCTTGTTCATAGTAACAAAACTGTTTTTAGCTCACCTGAGCACGAAGTGCTCATGTGAGCTATTGTGATCACCTTTTGTCCCGCGTCCGGCGCCCGTCAACAATTTCTTTAAACGACATCTCCTCCTAAACTATTAGGCCAATTAACACCAAATGTTACAGAAATGTTGCTTAGGTGGTCCCCTTCAAAAATAGCTAAAAGAATTGAAATCCATGAAAAACCCTGGTTGCTATGGCAACAAAAGGTGAAATTTTATGAAAATCTTTAAAATTCTTCTTCTTCTCAACCAGTAGTCCTACAGACTTGAAAATTGGCATGGATGATCAGCTCATAGACCTTAATAAAATAGCTAAAATCATATCTGTTTGGCTGCCAGGTGCGGAGCACCAGGGGGGAGGGGGTAGTACTTTGATGAAAATTTTGTAATCTTTAAGCTTCTTCTTCTTTGGAACCAGGAGCCTGACAGATTTGAATATTGGCATGGATGATCAGCATATGGACCTTTATAAAAAATGCTAAAATCATGACTGTAGATTCACCAGGTGCAGAGCATCAGGGGGGAGAGGGTAGTACTTTTGAGAAAAAGTTTGTAATCTTTAACCTTCTTCTTCTTCTAAAGAAGAAGCCCTACAGACTTGAAAATTGGCATGGAGGATCAGCTCATAGACCTTAATAAAATAGCTAAAATCATGACTGTAATGCCACCAGGTGCGAAGCACCAGGGGGGAGGGGGTAGTACTTTTGTGAAAATTTTGTAACTTTAACCTTCATCTTCTAATGAACCAGGAGCCCTTCAGACTTCAATATTGGCATGGATGATAAGCATATGGATCTAAAATAAAATATCTAAAATCATGAATGTAGGGCCACCAGATGCGGAGCATTAGGGGGGAGGGGGTAGTACTTTGGATCAATTTTGAAATCTTTAACCTTATTCTTCTTCTGGATCAGGAACCCTACAGACTTTAAAATTGTCATGGGTGATCAATATATTGACATTAATAAAAATAGCTGTAATAATGACTGTAGGGTCACCAGGTGCTGAGTGTCTTGGGGAGGGGGTAGTACTTTGGATCATTTTCGAAATCTTTAAACTTCTTCTAATGAACCAGGAGTCCTACAGAGTTGAAAATTGGTATGGATGATCAGCATATGGACATTAATTGAATTAGCTAAAATCTGTAGATTCACCAGGTGCAGAGCATCTTGGGGGAGGGGGAGAGCTTTGTTGAGAATTTTGAATCACTACAGCCTTTATATTTGACATGGATTGATCAACTCATTAAAGAAAACTTTAAAAGTCTCGGACTCACCCTGTATATCTGGCATAGATTAGCTGATCACAGACCTTTTATGAAAAAAGCTTAAATAAATAATGACCAGGGGAGGAGAAGGGGGGGGGAGGATTATTTCAAATGTTATCTGATTGAATAAGTGAAAATCTCTTTTTCTGTGGTTGCATAGACATACCTAGGTAATGAAGCTTTTTTCTCAGGTGAGCGACCCAGGGCCAACGGCCCTCTTGTTTTTTTTTTTGTTTGTGTCCTTATATAAAAGTAAAAAAAATGCAAAAAAATTTTTAGGGGAAAATGACTGCTTGTTAGCTTTTTTTCTCTCTGTGGAATATTTCATAAAAATAAAAAAAAATTCCTGTGTAGTAAAAACAATTAACTGTTGTTTTTAATGAAATTGATATGTTGTTGATTAGTACTATTAAAACTGATGTTTTCAATTTCTTTCAATTCAGAAAAGTCCTATTTTATAACCACATATGCTGGTGCGCTACTGTTTTTAGGGCACAAAGGTCAAGGTCACAATTGAAGTTTGTCTGAGAACGATTGCTGGAACTAAGATTAGGTGCCGGTGGGTGTATAGGTTCACTTTGTACAACCTAGTTTATTTGTCTGTTAGTGGCCCACTGATTGTGGGTTATGAAATATTATTGCATAAATTGTGCAATTTCAGGTCGTTATGGGCATACGTTTACGGGCAAAATCCAGACATTAACAGTAGGAAATGTTGATTTATCATTAAATTCACACTCTGCTAATGCCTGGCTTCTTTACTTAAATATCCTCAATCTGGGGTCCTATACATCTTATTGATTTCAACGATACTTATCTTTTTTTGCAGCATTAGATGAATTCAAAATATAAATCAATGCATTTTGTTTATATAATATGTCAAAGATTTTATTTTGACATGTATACATATTGATAAGTAATATTCATCTAACATTTTCATGGTTAATGTTGATTTAGAGCCTACATAAGGCGTTAATGTAATTCCAGCATTAAATTTTGTGACATCATCAATTTACCAAGCAATGGCAGTAAAAACAAAAGTGACTGTGCAGTGCATGAAGGAATTTAGCCAGCGTAGTGGTGGCTTTGTGGCTCGTTTGAAGTGTTTCTATTATTTTTTCACAATCTCTGCTGAATTTATTCTCTAGTCTTTCTTTTTATGCAATAATAGCATCAATTCACGTTTTTTTGAGGCGTTAACATTTGCGATCGGGTGTTTAACCATTTTTTGGCTCTCTGCAAATGTTATCGCCCTCAAAAACGAGAATTAACCCTGTATTGAGTCACTGATGGCCTCATATTGATAAAAGAGGATAAACCCTTTGCTGTTTAATCCCTACTTTTTACGTACCTGTGATTTTATGATTGAGAAAACATTGTGAAAAAAGAAGAAATTGCTTCTGGCAAGCAATTTCTTCCTTTTCCACACTATTTTCTACCATACTGAATGGTTATTTTTCAATTTAAATCCACTTTGAAATCTGATTTACAAAACCTTTGGACAGGTCTAAAATTGTGTAAAACAAGAAAGGATTTACTAAATACCCAACATCAAATTTTTGACCTATGCAAATCCAGGGAAGCTACTGACAACAGAAAAACTTCCTCAAAAACAAGCACTGTAACTGAATGCCATTTTTTGTTGCTGTGTGGGGAAACCATTTAGAGAAATATTGTGGAAAAAGAAGAAATTGCAACGAGATGAGCAGTTTGCTTCTTTTTCCAAAAGGTTAAGTAGCATAATTATCAGAAAATTCCCCCCCCCCACCTAAAAAGTATGTTGCTGTTTAATACTTTGTAACCCAAAACACTTTTATTTCAATATTTTCATTATCCTCAAATTTGTACATTGACTTTTCTTTCAAGACTTTATGTGTTAACTATGTTCTAATTTGTTAAGTAATTAATAATTGAATTAAAGATTGATATTCACCTTCTGAGCAGTTATTGGTGATTATAATACGTCTTGAAAAAAGGAGATACCATAAAAGCTCTAATACAATCCCTGAGGTTCATTAGAATCTTCTTAAATGCTTTTCGGTGGTTTATCGAGGAATAACGGTAGATTATCACTTGATAATCTCACCACAAAAGCAGTGAAATTATCAAAAACTTATACCCTGTTTTTGTGCATTTCACCCTATCTGACGTCATCTATGCAGGGCGAAATAAGTGACATCACAATGAACGTTGCATAGCAATCACGTGTAAAATGACGCGCTTTACGAAAATATGTCCTAGAAATTTCACATTTTGTCTCCTTTTTGCATTAAAGAAATAGAATAATCTTTTGTTTTTCGAGTAAGATCGATAAATATTTCATTTCATGAACAACAAAATCTATATTTTCACTCGTGGCTCTGCCACTCGTGAAAATATAGCTTTTGACGTTCACTCAATGAAATGTAAATTGATCTTACACTGAAACAAACGATTATCCTCTATATCATGCTTTTATTAGAAGGAGTTTTTGGGGCTTTATTAGAGGTTAAGATTGTTTACACTTGGAAAATGGCCAAAAATGCTTTTGCAATTTTAGCCATTCTTCCACGTCATCACAACTGTATATCTCTAGTATTGAATACACATATTTTGAATAATCTAGGGTACAGTACACTCAGAAAACCGAAGAAAAACTTAGACAAATGAGCCTGTGCGTGACATTTCAAACAATTTGAAATGTTCGTGAAATTTAAAGATTCAGAAGCCCAGACAGCCAAAAACTGTAAATATAAAGTTACCTGGATGTCTACGGACATTTTGAGACCTTATCTAACTACTAAATGCAAGGTGAAGACTATGGTTAGACTGTGCGGTGTCAACGGTGCGCACATGTGAAATTGTTGCAAATGTCACACACAGGCCCAAAAGCATTCCATTGACACATTAAACATTTTGTTGGGAACAAAGTAACATTAACCCTTTGTTGAAATCGTGACATCGATTTGGTGGGGATTTGAGCTTATTAGAGGCTTTGAATTTTCCGAAAATCATACAAAAAAATTACCAATATTGACCTCCAAAGAAGGGGATGGGTTATATTAGAGCATAGGTTTCTATTAGAACTTTTATAAGTTGACCTACGTCGCGGGAGTGAAATAAGCCTTTTGAATATGTTTGGTATTACATGGGTGTTATTACACTAGTGGAATAACTACGCTAATGATCTCAGCGAATAGCAACGCTAGTTTGTAACCGCGAAAATCACGTCATAATGTGTATATTGTGACATCAGTTTTAAACCGCGTTATAAGTTTCGCGGAAAATTGAAATGTTGAATTTCAAGAATGTTGACGATTTTTGGCAAAAATTCGGGTCATATTATAAATAGAATATAAAATTTGTGCACACAAAATACAGAATTCTTAACTTGTCATCTATAAACAGATAAAAACTCGGCGCAGCCTTGATTTTATCAGTTTATAGATGACTCGTTTAATAAATTCGGTATTTCATGACCACTCATTCAATATCCTCTATTTACGGTATCTCTTGTGATAAGTATATTTCTGGCCTTGTCTCTTGATCTCCCGTCAGAAATAAATACTTTTATGGCGAATAATAGCCTTGGCAGATTTACATTTAAATCAAAGTGCTGAAAGCACTGGATATGCCAATTGTGCATCAGTATTAATTTTTTAAAATATAAGTTTTGAAACTTTGCAGTCTGGTTTAACAAGGAAAATCAGGTGGTAAAGACTAAGGTCAGACTGTACATCTCTGCATACTGATCTTTGTTTCTTCTATCAAACAATAATATTCCAGAATTAGCTTGAGAAGGGTTTAAGAACCATTGCCCCAAAAAATATATGGTAAAGTATAATTAAAAAAGAACCAGGGGTTGTGAAAATTCACATGCCCAACTTTTACGACGATTCCTCTTTGCGTACAATTACATTTTTCAAGGTCACTTGTCCATGGACAAGTAGAAACTAAGTCAAATTTTGGAATGTTACTGGTTTAAATCTAATTATTTAACATAGATTTAGGAAATTCACCATTACTTGCGTCGAATGCGTGAGCCAATGAAAGAACCAAGATCAATAGCCGCTTCTAAGAATCGAGCTCGGGACATTTGGGTCAAGATGTTCACACTCTACCTCTAGACCACGGACATCATAATGGTACTAAATAGACCCAAGACGTTTATAATCATAACATTTATATTGAAGGGTCGAAAACATGGTTTTAATAAAGAAATTGCTGGGGGGGGGGCAGCATTTTTTCATAAAAAATATTTTTTTTTCAATAAACATCTTTTCACTTTTTTGCTCAGCTATTTTTCGGAGAAATCCCGAGGTAATGCCATAACCGGGGTGTCTTGTTCGGCATACGAAAACTGACATTTTATGATATCTCTGGTTGTACAGGAGGCCTTCACTTGAAACTTGGCACATATGTTTACGATTAAAAGAGGAACCTTTACCATCAAGGGGCATAACTCCTTCTAGATGCATTTTGTGCGAATTATGACCCCTTTTGTACAATGATTTCTTGTCCACTATCCAGCTCCCAACCGCCGAGCGTAGGTACACGTAGGCGGTATCCTAGTTTGCAGTCATGTTCAATTTCAAGTAGGAACAAGTGGGGAAAATCTGTACTCCTACACCCCTAATAAAGACATGGCATGCGACTGCAATGTCATAACTACAGCTTATTCAAAAGGCAGTCTCGATGCTTAAGGTAGTGGACCCGTAAAAGTTCTGTAACGTTTCCGGAGTAATGGACTTTAACAATGCTAACCGAGGTTTCCTAATGAAATTCATTAGGAAATCTCGGTTAACATTGTGAAAGATCATTAGTTCCAAAATGTTGCGGAACTATTACGGGTCCACTACATTAAGCTGCCAATGCACGAAAATGATTGGGACTATAAGCGGAACAGGCCGCCGTCATAGTGCAGTTTTAAGCACTCATCCATTTTTGCTACTTATCTCCGACCAATGGGTTGTTAATCGTAGATCACTTGGGGGATAGCAGCTAGAGGCTGCGAAAGGATATGAGGGTAGTAATGGTGAGAGAAATGCAAAGAGTCCATTGTCAGGTGCTCCAGTCGCCGTGATATGACTGAAATAATATCAAAAGTGGCGTCAAACCCCGTTCAAAGAACTTTAAAGCGGAAAATATCGATTAACAATGTGTTCTCGCGCCAAAATAAAAAAGATACAATCGAAGAACGGCCCTGCGTTCAGGATGATAAACCCGTGAAAACTGTTTGTAAATTATACCCTGCTTTGCACATAAATGCATGTGCAAAGCAGGGTATAATTTTAAAACAGTTTGCACCGGTTTGTCATATTCATTGCAAGGCAAGTTTGGGCATCAGACAGAAAAGGTCCTATAAGAACAAAATTCAATGAAGAATAGTGAATCTAGGGCCTAAAGCATTACCTGCATTTCATCTTTCATTTTATGACCAGTAACCTCAGATCTAATGACCAGTAACCTCAAATCCAATGACCAGTAACCTCAGATCCAATGACCAGTAACCTCAGATCTAATGACCAGTAACCTCAGATCTAATGACCAGTAACCTCAGATCTAATGACCAGTAACCTCAGATCTAATGACCAGTAACCTCAGATCGAAAGAGCTGGATAGGTACGATATTTGGCTTCAAACATCGAACTTTTAAAACGGATGTTAAATATTTCTATGACACTGCTTCGAAAGATCGGGGCATACTGCTTTACCGCCGTCTGTCGGTCTGCTCAAAGTTGACATGCGAACTGAAAATTTTCCAACGCTTCAATTTAAAATGGTCTTATTTGGCATAAAAGTTCCTATCGTCAAGCTGCCGTCATTGCTCAATTGATAGCACGTCTGTCTGTCAATCTAGAGGTTCTAGGTTCGATCGACGAAGGCGGCACTCATCCTTTCCGACTATTCGTTTCCCACCTATGGATTGATAATCGTAGACATGTGTGGGAAAACGACTGGAAACTAGGAAAGGATGAAATGGGAGTACTGGTGTAAGATAAATCAGAAATCCATCGTCAGGTGCTCGAGCCGCCGCGTTATGACTGAAATATTATTAAAGGCGGCGTAAAACTCAATTTAAACCGCTAAACTAACTCACAAATCCGTAATTTTGAAAGTTAAGGTAATTAGACTAGGTCAATATCAATTATCAATGTCAAACTTTGAAAAGAAATACAGGCTGGGGGAGGTGTTACACGAATTATCTAGATGTACAGTTTACATCGTGAAACTGATATTCATCTCGATCAAAACTAGTCTACATCGTCGCTCACTCAGCGCTCCATTCACTCATTCCAAACTATCAAAATCGCTCCATGATGACTAAAAAGTTTGCAATCAACAGCTACATTCAAATACATACAAATGGAAAAAAAAATCGCGATTTCACTGACATAATTGACATCGTTAGCGTCAAATTGGTTCTGAAGAAAAAGAGCGCAATTTACAGACCTTTTATGCATACTTATTGAAAGGAAGTAGTGAATATCGCTATTTTTTTCATCTTCGACTTAATTAGCGATATTGGATTACCTCTCTTTAATCTGACTCGAAACTCGCTCCACACACTCCTTCAATTTCATTCCAAAATCATTCATCTGCTCAATTTCACGATGTTTTTACTTTATCCATGGAATCGTTAACCATCACATTATAATGTAGCAAAGCGACCACTTTTTTACGCCGCTAAAGGTTGACGTAGCATATCCGTCCATCACGGCGTCAGTTCATCCGTCCGCATATCCTTACGTTCACATAATCAAAACGCAACTTCTACAAATATGGACGGATCGGGATTACGTTTTCACAGAACGTTCCTTGTAAACTGGTCTTGCGCATATTGTCGGAGTTTGGTGCTATTCTGCAGGGAAATCATTTGGCGACGTATTCTGTGACTTGTTTACCGTTTCTCAAACAATCCTTTTATTTAACGCATTTCATAAGAAGGGAGTTAGAAAAAAAGTTGTGGAAAACGAAGAAAATGCAACCAATTTCTACATTTTTAGCTCGGCTTCTTTCAGAGAAAACCCGTGATATTGCTTTAGCCTTGGAGTCGCTGTCGTCGTCGTGCGAAAACTTTGACATTTTGTGATATCAATGGTTCTACTGGAGGCTTTCACATGAATCTTGGCAAGCATGTTTATTTTCAAAAGAGCAATCTTTACCATCAAGAGGATAACTCCAAATACATTGTGTGCTAATTATGCCCCTTTTACGACTTAGATATTTTCACTATCCAGCACTTAACAGCCGAGCGTAGACATCGTAGTTTTATGGGGTTATTTTAAAATTTGTTCCACACAAACGGACACAAAAATAAAAGATTTTGTCAACGTTCGATCGTAGTTTGTGTAATGGTTGGCACATGGTGTCCGTGATCGCGATGCCTCTGTCACAATGCCAAGTTTTTCAGCTCTCGGGGGTAGCCCATTCGGAACATCACTCGGCCATTCCCGTAAACTGCTACAGACCTCGGATGTATGTATGAACTGGTACCCCGATGTCTTTTGAGTATCGATAGATCTAGGGGCAGTAACACAGTCCAATGTATGTAAGGCGGATGGGTATGTAACAAAATTCTGCATTTTGTTAGGCGGAAACAGTGTAAGAAAAACTAGCGCGAAAACAACTGGCGCTATCTTTAGATTTATAAATAACGACTGAAAAATCTTAATTTTTGAGAATGACGAATCATTCTCAAAAATTAAGATTTTTTAGCGGTTATTTAAGAATCTAAAGATATTTATAAGGATACGATGGTTTCACGTCAGTGACTTAAACGAGTAGCGTTGGCGACGTCGAATGTATTCACTTAAAGTTTCGAGGGCTAACGCCATTTTGTACTGACGTCATCGAGTTTTTCGAAGGTTTTCCCGTAATTTTTAAAAATAGTCCGTCTATGTACATCCGAGGTTGATCGTGAGATTGGCCGAGTGGTGTTACGAATGGGCGGTAGCCATCGGTCTTTTCTCATTCATTTGGTTTCCTTCTCGACACACGCAATTTTGTAATCTACAATATACAGAATTGAGTAGTATTGCTACGAATTGCAAGTACTTAATTTTCGGATGGTGGAAAATCAATAAGTATACACCACAGATGATTTATTGATAATCTGATATTTTTAGCTCAGCTGTTTTCAGACAAAACCCAGGGTACTGCTGTAGCCTTGGTGTCGTCGTAGGCATGCGAAAACTGGCATTTATTGATATCTGGACTCGAGGTTATAAAAATTTTCTCATTCTCAACTCAAAAGTTTCTCAAATTTCAATTTGAGATTCAAGCCGTATTCTGTTTTAATACTCATTTTAATGCATTAACATAAAAGATAATATTAAGAAGTTGTTATAAATAACAACTTCTTAATATTATCTTTTATTTTCATACATTTATTTGAATTTAAAATTTTAGAAAGCTCTCAGTTGAGCCTGAGAAAAGTTTAATAACCTCGGGCCCTGGTATTACTCGAAGTATTCTCATGAAACTTTACACACAATTTCTTTTCATAAAAGCAAGCAATACTTTCAAGGAGGATAGCTCTAGATGCAATGTGTGCGAGTAATGATCCTTTCTCGAAAAATTTTCTCAACTTGGCTATCCAGTACCTAACAGCCGAGCATAGACACCCGTAGGCAATGCTCTTGTGAATTAAATATTAAATTGACGCATCCTTCGAAAAAAGCAATGTTGGAAACTAAATGGAAAATATATATCTGAGATGGCATTTGAAAAAATTCTGTCTTTGATGAATAAAGTGGATATTCTTAGTGGTAAATTGTTATTACAGAAAAAAAATCATGGAATTGACCCTCATTAAGATCAAAATCATTCTTATTCAATCACCGCTCCATCCATTAATTCAAAACGCTCGCTCACGGCTCCATTCTTTAATGGAAAACACTCGCTCAACGTTCCATTCATTGATTCAGATCACTCCCTTGAAATAAAAAAAGGCTCAAATATCACTAAAATTCTCAACAACTACATTGCACCAAAACATCTCTGATTTTACCAACGTGTTAGAATTTGGAAGCGTCTGAATAAAACCTGTAATATCGCTAATTTCTTCAAGATAAACGAAATTAGCGATTTTGTATTGCCTCACGTTAATTTAATTAAAAACTCGCTCATTTAAATGTAATTCAAAAATCATTAGAAATCGTTCGACTTGTTAATGTCACGATTTTGTTGGTTAACATTCAGTTCCAGACTTTTCCAAAAGTTTGCTACATGTAACGTTATCTTTGTTTGTTTGGGTCCCTTTTTGTCGATAACGGGTTACAAAATACAATTCGGACGATGTAGTTAACAAACACGTATTTATTTGGTGATAGTTTTTTCCCAGCCAAGAAACTCTTCATTTTGATACTGTTTTGAAAACATAATTAATCTTTTCTTTTATACGATAATTTGACCCTTAACATTTCTTCTTTGATCATAAATGTTTTCATAAACATGACGCGAAAGGTTATTTCAAAACAATTGTGAAAGACGCGTATTGTATTTCTTCTAAAAAGTCTGCACTCGATTTACGTCAAAACTGACATTTTTGCACCGTTTTGAACGTAAAAACAATATCCAGGCAACAAAAAGTTTGATAATTGAAAAACAAATTATGCAAGGTATGACAAAAACAGGGTGCGAAAGTTTGATGAAGATCAAAGGACGCAGAGTAACGACTTCAATGGCAGAATGCACTTGTTGACCCGGGAATTCGTTTGAACATTCCAAATGAATTTTTAATGAAAAGAAGCGTTTGAATGAAAGTACATCCATTATACGGAGTCCCTGTGAAAAATCATTAATGAACGATACTGTACTTTTTACAAGATTGATAAACAAAAAATATGCCCCCGAGGTCGCGTTTAGGATCATACGGCAGAAATGTTTACAAACGTTTAAAAAAGTGTCCGTCTCTGCACGTTGTTCCACGTGCAAAGCAAGGGCACTTTCTATAAACGTTTTCATACGTTTCATCTTAAACGCAAGGATGTGTTTACACGGAAACAAGAATTTCGAGCATGGAGATAACTGATCAGGCTTATTTTTAGAAATCAGTCCTGCGAACGACAATCGCAGATCGATTCCTGCCAAAACTTTGTGACAGTTCCATGAATAATTTCTTGTCTTACAGTTATAAACATCGTGAAATTGCCAAATTGAATGATTTTGGTTTTATTTTGGTTTGAATTTGAATGAGTATATGGATTGAGCTTTGAATGAAATTCACGGGAGGTAATACAATATCGCTAATTTTGTCCCGGAAATTGGATGGAATTATCAATATATTTTACCTCTCTTGTATAAAAAATATATGCTAACATTTTTATATAGCCTAAAAAGGATTTGTGCAACTTTGCAGACGCTTTAAAGTAAACACCAGCTAGTAAAAACGAGGAATCCGTTTTCGATTAGGATAAATTTTGAAGCACTGTTAACTTGGGATATTCTCGTATGATTTCGGAGCATTTCTGAATGGTTTAAATGAATGTTTGATATGAATAAATTGGGCGTTGAATGAGCGATTTAAAATGAGATACTTGTCAATATCAATTTTCAAAGATATTTTGGCAAAGTTCACCTTATCTTTCTAATGATTGACCAAACCTGTAATTTCTCTTTTCTAAGCCTCGTTTTCGTCAATATTTCCGTCACGATTTTGACTGTAGCATTCGAAACATCGCTCGGTCCTTTCCGTAGAATCACCGAGTGCTCCCGATTGGGACTGTAGTTTACCGTGTATCGCTCGGAATTTTCCAAATTTCGCTGAGGATAGGCCTACCCCGATTTAATAGTTGAAAAAACAAGCTGTTCGAAGAAACGATCAAGGCAAATCGTTCACATAACATGGTTCAACGGTTACAACTGACACCGGGCTTGCGTTCTATATAATTTATATATGTGAATGGGGTTTAACGCCGCTTTCAAAAATCTTTCAGTTATATCGCGGCGGCTGGAACACCTAACAATGGATACCTGGTATTTCTCACACCAGTACCACCATTACATCCTTTCCTAGCCTCCAGCTGCTATCCTACATAGGTCTACGATTATCAACTCATTGGCGGAAGACAAATAGAAAGTCGGAAAATATGAGTGTCGCCGTCGAGAATCGAACCCAGGACCTCTAAATTGACAGTCTGACTGCTCTATGGCGTTGCGTTTTAGACGGATACGTTGAAAAAATGATACCCCTTTTCACACGTACCGTACCAACGTGAAAAGCGGGTTATCATTTTCAAACGTTCACGAACGTTTTTGAAATCGTAATATAAAGCAGTAGTCAAGAAATACCTAAGGTAGTGGACCCGTTATAGTTCCGCAACATTTTGGAACTCATTATTTTTCACAATGTTGACAGAGGTTTCCTAATGAAAATCATTAGGAAACCTTGGTTAACACTGTTATAGTTCACAACATGTGTACTTCCAAAATGTTGCAGAAACTATTACGGGTCCTTTACCTTAAAAAAAACATCAGATAGTAAGAAGAAGCCGGAGACTACAAGTAATTTTAAGGTGGTACATTAAAGAGTTGAAGAATGGGTCGGATTGACCGGGGCTTGTACATGTTTTTCTTCTCAACTCTTTTGAAGTTTTATTAATAAACAACACCTGTCCTGTCTAAAGCCTGAGAAACTTTGACATTATTTAAGTTGTCATGAAAAAAGGGTCAATATGGAGTTTGTAATAGACTGACGATCTATAGAAAGATACATGTAGTTAAATAAAAGTTTAAAAAAAATTGACACCGAAAAATTGTCGATGAGAAACTGTAACATAACCAAAATGCAAAAATGCTGAAATGAACTCGAGTCGGGGAACTTCCGAAGACACAGTTAAAAACATTGAAAAGATGAATGATTTTAAAGAATAAATTTGAAATGAAATTGAACGTGTATGGAACGAGTTTTGAGTGAGATTAAAGGGAGGTAATCCAATATCGCTAATTTTGATAAAGATTAACAAAATTAGCGATATTCATTACCTCCCTTTTGAAAAATATGCATAAAAGTTCATTAAATTGCTTTCTTTTTTCTTCAAAAACCTATCAGACGCAAACAATTTCAATTATGACAGTGAAATCGCGGTTTTTTCAATGGTTTATTCCCACTTCGTATAATCCTATTTCGTCTACACTGTTAAAATATTGGTTTAGACCAAAAATTCCCATTTGGTCTAAAACTTTTTTACACCTTATTGTATAAATTTCCCATTTCGTCTACAAAATGGTTTTTGACATGTTATGAGTATCTTATAGGTGTTGATGTCATAAAGGTGTTATATACAGCCCCCCCCCCCTACACACACACACACACACACACACACACACACACACACACACACACACACACACACACACACACACACACACACACACACACACACACACACACACACACACACACACACACACACACACACACACACACGAAGTTATTTTTTGATAAATGAAATATATATATATATGTATTTCTGACTATATAATATACATTTTTCTGACTAATTTCCTTTATTAAGGATTAAAAATTTATTTAGCAATTTATCATAAAAATATTTTAGTTTGTTCTTATAATTAAATCGGAGATTTATACCGGTTTCCAGAAATCCAGTCTGTTTGACCCAGTACATTTTTACCTTTATCTTCTGAGCAATGTGTTCAAACCAAATAATGTGTTTTCAAACACCGAAGAAACGGCCTTTTCAGTCACAATCTACAAACTTTGTTTTTATCTTATTTACTTTTCGACAAATAGAGAAGATGCTAATACAAAATTTGATGTAATTTTCGCTTTAAGTAATTACCAGTTAGTATTTTGATTAAGTTGATAAACGCGAGTTTCTTTTAGAACTACACAAACACTGTACTTATCAGTAAGTGAACTGATCACCTTTAACTGATTTGTTCCCTTCTGGATAACTTTTCTTTTCGTTTCGGATAAGTTTTCTAATTCAAGGGATTGCAAATACTACAACTGTCTGTGACTGTATTTTTTTTTTTTTTTTTTTTTTCTAAACTTAATATTTACATCTTTTCCCTTTTCTGCACATCATATTTTCTATGCACTATATTTGTCTGTCTATCTCCGAACTCACTCTTCCTCATTCCTACTCATATGTACTTGCTGTTATATTATGTGAAATCTTGTTTGTTTGCTTTCATGTCCATGTAATTTTTGTATATATTTTGTATCTTCATTTATGGAGGAAATAAAGAATAATAACAATAGGTTAACTGTAAAATAAATTTGTAGCACTTACAATATTACTACTCTGATTTTTTCTCGTACGGTCATTTACCAGTTGTAGGGCTGACAACCAATCAAATTCTGTTATGATTATCACTTGGTCAAAACCCACGTGTAAATTCACACCACGTTGTAGATGCAATGGACATCGTCTGCTCGAAATGTGTCAATTAAGTTGTTTGTCATTGGTCAATGGTCGTCTGCACTCTGACAGGGAGCGTGGGAAGTCTACTGGTGGAATGAGTACTGTTGACTATGTGTTAACAAATAGAAATAATTTTGTAATTTTGAAATATTTGATTTTAATGAGCACTCTGATCACGCTCCAATCCTATTTACAATAAATTCAAATTTGAGTATGAAGAAAAATTATTCAACAACAAATAAACCGACAAAAACATACGATAAACTGGTATAGGATAGTAGTAAGAGCGATCTATTTTTAGAATAACTCTTGAATAATCAAAGAGTGCTGCTAGATTTAATCGATTGGTCAGAAAGCAAAGATATAAATAGCATAGTTGCCGATTTCACGTGTTTCTTGAGGGAAAATGCATTTATAGTATTTGGGAAAACCCAATGCTTGAAAAACAAACATGTTGGTTATCAAAATTATAAATACTCTAATGAAAAATGTTTTGTTCCTAAACAGGCTTTTAAACTCTAGAGAGAGGAATAATATTAACAGACAAGCTTTTAGCTTGGCGTGTGCTCATTATAACAACGTAAACAAAAATCTGCTGAGAAATAATTTAGACTAGCAGAGGGCTATCGAATCAGCAAACTTTCAAAATCGGACCCACGAGGTTGGATGAGCTGGCGATGTCCTCGAAAAGATGAAGTGTTAAGACAAAAAACTCACAAATTGGGCAAATATTTTACCAACTTTTATTGTCCAAATTTGAGCCCTTTTGATTGGCGAACTATTGCACTATCCCAACCTCTCAATGATGTCCGATTTACAGTGCTGACAGCACTTTGATTTTATATAAGAAAATTAGTTTAAAGCATTTTTTAAATCATTTTTTATATGAATTTAAACCTATTGTTATACTGTTATTTTCATAATAAAAATCAGAAAATGTATAAATTAACATAATTATTCAAACAAATGAGTAAATCATCTTTTAGACCAAATGGGAATTTATCAAAATATGGCTTTTAGACCAAATGGGAATTTGACTTTTAGACCAAATGGGATTAGACGAAGTGGGAACAACCCTTTTCAATTTATATTTATTTTGAATGTAGCTGTTGATTGTATACTTTTTAGTCATTTGGAGCGTTTTTGATCGATTTGAGTGAATTGAGTGCTGAGTGAGTGATTTAGAATGGTTTTGATTAAGATGAATGTCAAATTCACGATGCAACTAACTGTATCCTTATACAAGTATATCGCTTTAATAAAACAACCCCGTTTTTTACGTGATTGTCGTAGCAGTACATGTACTTAAATGACGTAAGTGCCTATACAATGCATATGAAGCACTGCTTTTAAAAAAATCAATGACAAAATCACTACGTCATCATATTCCGCTAGTAATTTAGAGAAAAAATCATCATCCGAGGAAACACGAGTCATGCCGATCTCATTTTTCATTCTGGACGGACTACCTAAAGTTTAAGTTCGATCCGCGCATGAAAATTATTTGACAACGTACATGCTTAAGTATGAATATTTATTTCATATAAGGCGTGTCTTATAAGTTGAGGTCTTAATTGGCTAAAAAAAAATGTGTCGTGAAAACCATGTGTACGCCAACTATTTGTAATTTTCCTCACAAAGCAGTTCCGAAAAAAAACAGTCTCGAACCCCGAGGAATTTTCCATTTCTTGCTTAGTTAGAAGAAGTTAGAAGAAGTTACAGGAGTTAGTCTTACCTTTATTGACGTAAGGAACTGCATGTTCGTGTGAAAATACAATAATTGTTTTTATCAATCTGCTTTGCTTTCTTGCTGTGGTATGGAATAAGCAGAATAAAAAAAACCAAACACGTGAGCCAACCCCGTAACATACGGTAAGATAGAATTACCATTTAAGTTTGGAGAAACGCAAAAGACCTTGAAGTCTAGACAATTTAGTCTACTAAAGTATTTTATCATGCAAACCTGTCCTGCGTTCAGGATGAAAACATTAGCGAAGCGCTTTCGAAATGATACCTCGCTTTGCACGTATGTGCACGTGCAAAGCGGGGTATCATCTCAAAGCGCTCGCGAAACGCTTTGGCATCCTGAATATAGGGCTGATATCACCTGCCTGATGACATGAAAAAATGCCAGGCAGTCTATTTTAAGAATCTATTTGCATAATTACGATCTTTGACAAAATCACTTTTACTAATTTTCCTTGATTTTAAATGTTTCTTAAAATTTCAAGCTTTGAAGAATGATTTCATGAAAAAAATAAAATAATATGTTAGTGTTCTTTAACATCATTTTTCTGGTCTAGGCTGTGAGCAATTTTCATCACCCGATAAAGACTTGTCATGATAAATTCTCCGAATCTCGACCGGGGCCCGGGGTTACAAAATTTTTCTCATACTCGACTGAGAATCTTCTCAAACTTAGAATTAAATAAATATTTGAACATAAAAGATAATATTAATAAGTTGTTATTTATATATATTATGTATATATGTTTAAACATTAAAATGAGTATTAAAACAGAATTACGGCTTTAATCTCAAATTGAAATTTGAGAAAACTTTGAATTGAGATTGAGAAAAGTTTTATAGCCTCGGGCCCAGAAAAAATTGAACTTTAAAGACACTAACATAATATCTTACTTATCATGCAATCAAGTGTTTAAAGAAATCCGTTTTCGCGAAGGTTTTCGCTATTTTCAGATTATACAATCATATTCCTTAGCGATGGCTCAGCTTGAAACGGTTGTAACTGCCTATACACATATAGCCAGTTACAACTATTTCACACTGAGCCATCGATATAAATCCTATGGTTTCCTCTGTTGGACCCAATCTTTTTCCCAAAATTCATATCACTATTCCCTTTCGCAAGACGGTTCTGATTTTTATTTATTTTTTTTTTTTATCTCGTTAGAGCTACCTTTTTTTTCATTTTTTTTCTTTTCGCAAGTTTCAAAAGAAAATAAAAACTCTTTATACTTTAATATTCAGACATGTTTTTCCATTGAAAATTCACAAAAGGCCTTAGGCCCTACCCGTATCTCTAGTATTATTATTTCATAAAATACTTGTTCGTACTAAACATTGAGATAAAGGTGTATTTAAGTGCAAAACCATCCGATATATTTAACCAATTAGTAAATATTTGATTAAATTGAACTGCCCTTGTTCTAACGACAAAATCAAAGGCATACATTCTGATCTATGGACTTACACTATTTGTTTACTCGACCGAAACATTGCTATTGTTTTAAACTTGGCGCACCTCAAAGATTTTCGGCGCGTCTCATTTTAACCTTTCGCGCCTTTCATTTTCTATATGGATTTTTTTCTATATTCATGGTTATCCTTCTTTCAAAGACGTACAAAACGTTTAAGGCTACTAGTTTCGTTTAAGGTGGAGGACCCCTGATACTTCCGCAGCAGTTTGGAACTCATGATCTTTCACAATGTTGAAAGAGGTTTCCTAATGAAATCATATGGGCATGTGCTACGGTAGCGACGATAAATAAACGGAAATACACAATAGACAATAGACAATAGACAATATTTTATTGACGTAAACTTTACAGTTTCTAGTCATACATAATAAGAACATAATAATATATGAAATAGTCACGATGTCTTATTAGTAAATATTAACATGTAAAATAACACAGTTCTGATCAAATAGTTATATGTACCTAAAATATTTATGTATAACGTCGGTGTGCGACCAAAACCTCGTAACCACGTCTTGGAAAAGCTGGAGTTACGAGGTTCTGGTCCTCAGCAACGATAAATGTTTTAAATATATAATAAGCTAATCGAGAAGGGTGGAAGAGAAGCTGATTTTGATTAAATAATAATTGAAATGTTCAATTGTAAAAAACTAAATAAATACTAATTCACTATTTGAATGTTGTTAATCAAATGAGATCTCAGTTCTAAAGCTTCTTTGATGAATTTTGCAAGGTTTAAAAGTATATTTCTATTTTGGTTGTTAAGTAAAAGTGTCATCTTATACATATTTGGGCGGCAGTAGTATTTTTTCTTAATATAAACTCTCCTTATTTCAACATATGCATTGCAAACGAAAAGAAAGTGAAATTCATCTTCGATCTCATGGTTATTGCACAGTTCGCATAAGCGCTGGTTTCTCTCAATTCGGTTGTTTCCGTATCTTCCTGTCTCTATTCTGAGAGAATGAGATGAAAGTCGTAACTTTGAAATATAATTAAACCATTTAAAAGGTAAGACATTCAAATAATTCTCAATACCTGGACTAGTCTTTAAGAATCTATAGTTTGTTAATAATGAACTATTAATAATGTACGAGTGCATGTTTTGATAAAACTCATCTAGTACTCTTGATTTAAAAATCTTAAAGAAATGTTTATGGTTAACACAATTAGGATTACTCCAAACATAGCTAAATCCGTATGTATCTAATAAATGCTTGACATTGCTACACCAATTTATCGCCCCTTTATCTATACTTGAAATCAAACTCACATAAAGGGTATTTATGATTATATTATCAGATGATATTATTTTCCCCCAATATTTAATAATGCTAGTGTAATTTCTTATATAAAGAGGATATCGTCCCAGTTCGTAATAAACTGCATAATTGCATGTTGTTGTTTTAACGCCAAGAATCTTTTTCAAAAATTTTAAATGGATTCTTTCTATATCCCTATATTTGTTGAATCCCGTAATTTTATTTGAGTAACAGAGAATGGAACCAACAAAGGCATCAAACAACTGCATTAAGGTAGAAGTACAAAAATTAAAGGCACGTGTTTTATTCCAAAGAACATTAAGTGCTTTGAGACCTTTGCCTACCAAAAGTTTACGATTTTGATTAAAAGAACCTGTATAATTAAATACTGTGCCTAGATAATTAAAATCGTCAACGATTTCCAATAGCTGATTATTATAAGTCCAACTTTCATTTCGCCTAAGGGTTCCCCTTTTACGGAAGACTACAATTTTAGATTTGTCTGAATTGACCTCTAGGCCCCATTTTGTGCAATATTCATATAAATTATTTAAACTAGTTTGTAGACCCGCTGGGTTATCGCTAAGAATAACCATGTCGTCAGCAAAAAGTAATAATAAAATATTTATGTTTTCTATAGTTAAGCCACATGCTGGATCTCCCTGTAGAAATAATTCGATATCATCAATGAAAAGGGCAAATAACAGAGGTGACATTATCTCCCCTTGTTTCAAACCGACTATACTTTCAAATGGGATAGACAGTAAAGTGTTGACTTTAACAAAAGCCTTCACCTTTGAATACATATCACGTATAATACGGAGCATGTTACCCTTTATTCCTAAATTAAAAAGTTTAAACCAGAGCCCATTTCTGTAAACGCTATCGAAAGCCTTTTTAAGATCTATGAATGCAGCATACAATCGTTTTTTCTCTGAAAATAGTTTTTGTATTAATAATGACAATATGAAACAAGCATCAGTTGTAGATCGTGTTTTCCTAAAGCCAAATTGTGCATCGGATAAAACATCATTATTTTCACAAAACAAACTCAATCTTCTATTTAAAATCCCGGTGAAAATCTTGGATAAACAGCTCACGAGTGAAATACCTCTATAATTATTATATATTATAACACACATAGCATAACTAACAGATCGCTGATGTTAATCAACAAACCGTTTGACCAATCAAAACACTGAATTAATGTGGGATGGCTGTTGAACCCCGACATTTTCCGCTCGTGCTATGAGGAAGGTATAGGGCGATTTGAGACAGCTTCATTTTTTTAATGGGTTTGACTGTACTTTAATATAAGTGAAATTCTGAGAGAGGATTTTAATTCAGCATGTCAATGGTTAATATTACATTTGATCCTGCATTTTGTTTCTTAGAACGTTTTCAATGTTCTTGTAGTTGCATATATCGGGGATGGATATTCAAAATTTTCATTATAAAGATTTTAAACGGTAAAACCTTTTTCTGGAAATATAGATCTATATTTGTTTACTTTTATTTTATGGACCAATTAATGTGTAGGTGCACAAAAGTTTAATTGCAATGTGTGTTAGAAATGTACTTTAATTCTATTTTTCAAACGATACATATTAACTTAGTATTAATGAGTTCACTCGACTGAGATCAAATAGAATTCGAATCACAGGCTCAAATACATAAAACAATGTTGTTAGTGAAGGTTCGTTTGCTTCGTGAAATCCGAGTCTTTATAAATAAATCAAAGTACTTCAGGTGGGGTAGCCGACCACAGATGACGTCAGAGAGGCGTCTCAAAGGGCTGGGAAACTTTCCGAGAGAGGCTAATTAGGGCAAGATGAAAGAATGGAAAGTTGACCGGATGTGAAAAGTACTGAATTTGTGATTTCATTAAGTACATCTAAAAGCATCGTAAAATTGACACTCATTCCGATCAAAATCATTCTTAATCACTCACTCAACACTCCATTCATTTATTTCAATCACTCACTAAAATCGATTAAAAATGCTCCAAAATCTTTAAAAAACATTTCGAAATCACAAATAGAAAATTAAGTGTATTTCATTAAAGAAATATATCAAATAAAGCCAATTTTCTATCAATATAAGCGATATTGGTTTACCTCCCTTGAATTTCACTCATAACTCGCTCCTCACACTCATTCAATTTCATTGAAAGATCATTCCATAATTAATCATCTTGACAATTTAACGATGCTCTTAACCCTTTCCTATTTCACAAAACTTGTGACCTGTTCAAATTCAAAGTTTTTGCAGACGAAAATTTAAAGTTGATTTAATTTGAAAAATAACCATTCAGTAGGGTAGAAAATAGTGTGGAAAAAGAAGAAATTGCTTGTCAGAAGCAATTTCTTCTTTTTTTTTCACAATGTTTTCTCAATCATAAAATCACAGGCACGTAAAAAGCAGGGATTAAACAGCAAAGGGTTAACTGAAAGTGCAAATGAAATAATGCCCATATATAAGCTGGTGTAAATATCATACCCTGGCTCATTTAACTTATACAGTTTACGCTATTTTGAGCAGTGCTTCAGATACGCAGTAGGCCCCTTTTATGAAACCGCATCAACTCAGTGCTTCTTGTGATATATTGTAACATTGCCATTACCATGTATAATAATAATAATAATAATAATAATAATAATAATAATAATAATAATGATGATAATAATAATAATAATAATAATAATAATAATAATAATAATAATAATAATAATAATAATAAAAACTTTATTTAATGAAGGTAACACATTAAGAAATTAATCAAAAGACCAATTTCTTAATTTTCAATATGGCCTTCAAACAACATCAATCCTCGAGCAAACATGCATACATACATAATCCAAGTATTTACAAAATGGAATACCCTTAAGGCATTGAACCTGCAACGGCTCCGCAACATGCCGGAACCCATGATCCCTCACAATGCCGACCGAGGTTTCCAAATGAAAATTATTAGGATATGCCTAGCCTGCGTTCAGAAAAAACGAAGCGCAAGTGAGCGCAAACAGAAATTTGACTTTTAGAAACTGTAAATGCGTCACCGTTGCAAACTTGGGCTCTTGTTTATGTTTTGTTATCCTTAACGCATTGGAGTTGCCACAGTTAAAGCTTACTTTTTATTACCAGTTCAGAACAACGCAAATAGTTTCTAGTATTCGAGTACTTCGGCGGGAAGGCTGTACTTTAATCAGAAACCATCGTTAGTGCAGTCTAAAGTACTTAATATGCGTTTGCTGGCGATACGGTTAGTAGAAATTGACACCATCTCGATCAAAATTCTTCAAAATCAATCGCTCAGCTCTCCAATCATTCATTTCAAAAAGTCTCTCCAAATGCTCTAAAACAACCCCAAAAAAAGTTCAAAAACGCATTGAAATCGTTCAAAATGAACAATATTACAATCATATCGATTGAATAATAGCATGATTTTATTGGCTAGTGTTGTTGTTTAAAAGTCTGGCTTGACCGCGAAGAAACAAAATCAGGAAACATCTAGATTTTATCAAAGGGAAGTAAATCATTATCGAGAATTTTGATTATGCTTTTTCTCCTCTGAGTTCATTCAAAACTCGCTCCACGCACTCATATTCAATTTCATTCCAATTTCATTTCGAAATCATTCAACTTGCCAATTTAGCGACGTTTGAACGGTTTCTAACTGTAACACAACAAATAAAGAGTAATCCTAGATGTGTTCTATCAGAATATTTTCCTAATTAATCCTGTTACTAAATTACACAACCAAAATATTTTTCTTATAGTTTTGATAGTCAAGGATCGCCAAACAAGAACGTATGTTCAAATAAATCATGGTATAACAAGGGTAATTTTATCCGGCAATTGACGGCAGACGACACACATTAACTTTTTTTTAAAACGGGCGCCGAATGCATACGAAAATTGCAGCTCATGAACGGAATAGTCCTGGATTTTCCGATTACAATTCGGTAGAAATCGGGTTTTCTCGTACTGCTCGGCTAGCAATCTGAAACTCTCGACGATTTTACGGAACAGACCTCGGGAAATAAATGGGTGCAGACATTATAGGGCTGGGTTTCATACGTTTTTTTTTTACGCCAAAAGCATTAGCATTCAAACTAAAGTTGACATTGATTAAAAGAAAATTATCGAAAAACTAAAACTGTGCATGTCATAATTCGATAACAAAACGTAATGTTTTACAACGTTTTGTCATCAGTTTATTATATGCCCAAAATGACCTATCCCCAAAGTAAATCAGAAAGCATTAAAAAGGTTGATCTTCAAGCGTATTGACCAGAAGCCGAATATCAAAAGTTTGATCCAAAATTACTACATTAACGTCGAAGTTTCAGTTCTTTCTCTATACGATGGTTTGACGTAACACGATAGTGGATGACTGGTATGGATAGAAAAAGGACATGACCTGCATTGCATTCAATATCAGTGAACACATACAAGACATATAGTACCACGCATTGACACGTACAATTATATGAAAGGTGGTGAGCTTAAAAAAAACGTTTGCGAACGTTTTATGAAAATGAGCACTGGGCTAATAAAATAATTTTTGTTTCTCTTTCTTTTTTGAATTGCGAATTATCCAAGTTTTATTTAACGACAGCGACTCATATTTTATCCATGTACTACTTTTAAAATGCCATTTTTCGGCAGCGGGCTTTAAAACAAACCAACAAAAAGCTCTAGTGATTTATTTAAATACATCGATCTTATAATTAACCACCTCTTGACAATTTGTATTAGAAATACAAAATATATTTAAAAAGAAAACGGTGCGTCGAATGAATCCCATTCATAAATCATTCTCAAATTGCGAAAATACCTCCTGCCTCCAAAAATTAGTTCTTTAAAGATTAATAGGTGGGAAGATAGCGAATAGGTATAATAGATCAAAAGTGACGGCTAATTTGAAATTAAACGCCGCTTTATAAATCTTTTGATCCTTCAAAGCAAATAGGTAAATAAAAAATAACAAAATTTGAGCCACTGTTGTAGTCATTAGCATAATAAAACCCAAGTAATCCGAATGTCAACAGGGTCACGTGATACTTGCTTTGAAATCGAAAACGAGGCTGCGCCATAATTTTCCTCCTGTTATTTTGGAACACGTTCATTATATTTACACATTCAAATTCTTCAAAAAGATTGTAATTTTGGTTCTATTTGATATCCTTGGAGATAGATAAAAATTATCTTAATATGTTGTGTCCGAAATCCGGTGAATAGATATATTTAATTTCACCTGCGAATTTCAAACGAAACTGTCTGCTTTGAAGTTGTAAAATGAAAGGGGACATTACTAGGTACAATGTCTTTGAAAGTCCACACTAAAAGGAAAAATGGACGCCCTCTTTTAAAATTGTCGACGAAATTCTTTTGACCCTTTGTGAAAATTAAAGAGAAGTACATCTGGTAATTTTAAGAACGAAGATAGGCATTGGACCAGCTTGCATACCCATTGAAAGCTGTTAAATCAGCAAAACCACCTGACCATACTGGTTTACAAAGAAAATTTGTTTGTTTGTTCGTTTGTTCGTTTGTTTGTTTGTTTGTTTGTTTGTTTGTTTGTGTGTGTTTGTTTGTTTGTTTGTTTGTTTGTTAAACGGGGTTCAACGCCGCTTACATTATTACAGTTGTATCGTGGGGGTGGTGCAACTTTCCATTGTGTCATTGTTCATCACACCTTCACGACCACACCATTGCATCCTAGCTACCAGTCATTCTTCCAACTTAAGCATACTATTTATCAAAGAGCGATTGGTTTGAGACAAATGACTTGTGTAACATTAATAAGAGTTTAACCGTAAGCCTTTCGAAGAATTTTTAGACGTGCTTTAATCATTCAATTCTTGATGATGCCATCAAATTTATTTGCATTCTGAAACTCGGTTTTATTTCCCAATGAGAAATAATTTTGAATTGAACTTTTTATCGTAAGCTTCCAACTACAATAAGCGGTCACATCGGGGCCCAAGGTTTTAAATCTTTTCTCAGGCTCAAGCTCAATTTTCTCAAATTTTAAATTAAAATAAATATATGAAAATAAAAGATAATATTAAAAAGTTGTTATTGCTGGTGCAACTTTCCGTTGTTTCATGGCGTTCTTCACATCAGCACAACCACACCATTGCATCTTAGCTACCAGCCGTTCTTCCAACTTAACCCTTGTCATGCTAAACACAGAATATTCCTGCTTTGGCAGGAGCTATAGTCCCAAACATCAGCCTGCACATATGTGCAGTCTGATGTTAGTCTACACCACCTGTTTCTCACTTTCAAACTAGAATTGTCGAAAGATTTAATTTTTCAAATAAAAATTGACATACAGTTGGTACTTTCAGTACTTTTTGCCCTTTGATTGTGATGAAATTTTTTAGGCAAAGGGAGCCGTTTATAGTCCAACCGGGGTATTCGAAAACGCGGGAAAATGTGGTAGAGCCATGAGTAGGGGTGGACTGAACTGCAATTTAATAAGCGTGAGATAACGGTACTCAATTAAACCTATATACTGATAGAATAAAGTAACTCACTACGAAAACACAATTTTCTCCCTATCGATATTCAATGCTTTTTGTCGTTTCAATTTTGGTTTCTTCATGATGAAATCGGTTTTTACAGCATGTTATTTTTACGCTATGACACATGACGTTTACAGATATAATTCAAAGGATGGTTATAAAACCGTTAGTTTTGTGTTTCTTTGATCTTTTCAGTATAGTTAGAGACCGTGACAGCCCAAAATCCGTCGGTCCCAAATAATCTATATTAACTCGTCGAAAGTCTGTTTATAAACATTCGAATAGCATGGTTTACCTATAGGTCCTCCGCACGGTGCATTTATATTAATTAGTGTTTGACCGTAAGCCTTTCGGAGATTTTTTTAGACATGCTTTAATAATTTAATCAATATAATAAATAAGCTACGTACTTAGTGTTTTGTATGAAAAAGATATCTAACTCGGTTGTGGGAATTGATAATTGTTTCGGCAGAACCTCAACAATTATCGATTCCCCCAACCTCGTTGGATATGTTTTTCATACAAAACACTAAGTACGTATCATACACATTTTGAATATAACAGCCATGTAAAAGCTACCTAATTACTAGCAAACGTACATTCTGAAATTTGGTTTTATTTTCCCAACGATAAAAATAATTTTGAGTCCACACTTTTTTGTAAGCTTCTGATGTTAATAATCAGTCCAATCAGAAATCTAGTTCAAAATAGATATTTTTTCCTCTAGCTATTAAATTATAAGATATGAAGAAAGCATTTGTTGAATTCACTGGGGTATGATACTTCAAACATAATCACACGTGTATGGATCCGCTTTGCGAGATCATACGGTGTGCATAGGTTTTTAGTCTCATACCTAGTAGGATGAAATCAAGAACTGTCCTCTTCATCTCGTGAATGTACTCTGGCTGGGCTGTGTGAACTCGAATGTCAACCTGGGTCTGTTCATTCGGAACACCACTCGGCAAATCTCTAGATCAACCTCGGATGTACATAGACGGACTATTTTTAAGTCGCCATTTGTCAAAATGGCAGACTTATTGCGATTAGCTGGAAGGGTGTATATGGTGATAGTGTTCAGGGTGTCTGTATACTGGCTTAGGCAAAGAACTACTTTTTATTTCTGGAATTTACTCTATCTCTTTGCACCGGACCCAATGACACCAAAAAGTAGTGCAGACAGTTTTAAAAAAAAACAGCTATTTTGTTTGTTTCATGTAATACTTTGACTTATATTTTTCCTTTTGAAGATAAACACAATCTTATGAAAACTTCATAATGGATATCTTGATGTCAAAAGTAAATTTAAGTTGCAAAATTAGTACGCCGAGGATTCTACAAATTTTATTGTCAGGAAAATCATTTTTGTATTGCACGTTTAATCACTAGGTGAGTAGACAAATTGTTTTGGCTTGTCCGTCCGTTTTTATTTATTCATCAATCAACATTGAATTTAACGGAAAACTTCCATCCACATCATTGATTTAGCCTTCCAAAAACATCGTTCTATCGATTCTCAAGCCGTAGCCGTAGGCCGCCATATTGGAAAGATTGACGCCCCAGATTTATACGTGTAAACAAAAACGGTATAGGTGTATTTTCAAAACTGAGCTCTGACGTATGCGCCGAGTCCATTACAACAGGTAAATCGGGTATAATTAAAAAGCAAATGATAGGAATTTAACCTGACCCCTTCGCTGCAATTATGAAAGTGCATGTTCGAGTGAACCCTGCGTCTTAGACAAGCAATAACGTTGGTTTAAAAGGTAAGTCTAAACTTTCTAAAGCCGTTATTTTCACCTGTTTTATCTATTTCGAACAAATGGACCGATAATCTAACAGTAAAAAGTTGATTTTACGGCTCATCGCGCAAAATCTACCTATACTATACCTATACTGCTTTGTATTTCACTTCCACGCAAATATTCGTTCAATGTATTTGATGAATTAATTAGTGCGTGGGCAATTTATATAAGAAAAAAATTCTGATAGTGCTTGAGCCGAGGACTTCTATTGTATTGACTTAATTTTATTTTGTAACCGCTTTTATGATACACTCATGTTGGGTTATCCTGCGCGTCGTCTAAAGCTGCGCAGCTATATGATGTTGTGTAAACTAAGAAAATGGCCGCTAAACGTAAAAGCAGAACAACCTACTTTTCATACTCAAAATTCGATCAATTCCGTCATTTTAAACAAAAAGGTACATGTGTATTTTTTAAAGCAAAAAGATTCTTTTTGCCTCTGTGTTTTTCATTTTCATTTTAACAGATCTACAGACATTAATTTAAGGTTCTTTCCACAACTGCGCAGGATTAGCCGACGAAAACTGCGTTGATAATACCCGACGGTGCCTCTGTTCATCACCGGATTGTGTAATTCAAGTGACATTTTGTTCTAGGTAAAATGTCTATTACATAGCCAAAATGGTAAACGAGTTCAGTTGTGTATTGATTTTTTCGTACAACCGATATCTTTACACTAAATTTGTACTTGACTTTCTTAAGTGCGCAGGATAAGCCGACAGCACTGTACTACAATTTTGATAATCCAGTACACAACTTTTCAATTCTACACGATATCGGTTAACATTGAACCGGTCAAGTAAAGATTTGTTGATAAGAATTCAAGAGAGCTATTTGCGAACGGAATTAAATTCTGAACATCGATGTCAAATCAATCAGCTATGTTTTACTTTTGTTTTGAACTGAAGTGATAAGCATGTTTTTTTTTTGTTATTTTTTTTTAAAAAAATACGATTATTCAGAGGTTGGGTTTTTTTTGTAGTGTTTATACTTTGCATATCTGTCCAATTGCTTGGACCACTAACCGCTTATATTAATAAGAATTGTCTTCATCATCGTAGTTTGAAACAAAAAGTAGATCTACATGCACTAATGAACATTATCAGGAATTTGAACAGGGTTTTTGTTTTAACTTGATATTATCAATGAATAACATTTGACAATTGATACATCTTGAACTGGAAATTGACTTTGGATTTTGATTCTCAGGAGTTTGAAATTGAAATAGAAAAAATGTTGTTGTTTGGGTAAGGGTTAATGTAATATATTTTGTCGTCTGCAACTCTTTTCAAATTATATCACCCCAAAATTTCGCCGTTTGGTTCATTGTTGATAATCATAAACCTAAGTGCAATAAAACACTGGATGCTCAGAGAGGATGTGGTAATAGTGGTGGGAAATCGATGTGTAGGTGTTGCATCCATCACAATATGACATACTGTTAAAAGTGCTGTAAAACTACATTCGATCAGTCAGATTCTGCTTAGAATCTGCCACACAGAACCCTTGAATTGATAGAGAATGCTTAGCATCTGAAATTGAACAGCAACCTAAACAAAAGGAGCTTGTAATTCAGCTGTTTTTAGAACAGTAAATGCTTTTGGGGTGAGCTATTGTGATCTCTTATCATCTGTTTGCCTGTAAACAATACTGTCGGGTTATTCTTGTCTCAAAATCCGAGTAATTGATCACAAATAACCAAAGTTCCAAAATATCATGGTATCATCCTCATGGCGACTTTCAGGACCCTCAGTCCTTTGATTAAAAATTACGGGAAAACATTGGGAAAACTCGATGACGTCAGTTAAAATGGCGTTAGCCCTCGAAACTGTGAGTGAAGACATTCGACGTCGCCAATGCTACTCGTTTTAGTCACTGACGTGAAACCATCGTATCCTAATATAAATATCTTTAGATTCTTAAATAACGGCTGAAAAAAAAACTTAATTTTTTTTTTAGAATGATTCGTCACTCTCAAAAATTAAGATTTTCGGCCGTTATTTACTATAAAAGATATAGATATACAGAGCTAGTTTTTTTTACCCTGTTTCCGCCTAACAAAATGCACGATTTCGTTACAAACCCATCCGCCTTACATACATCCGAGGTCTGTTGTAGTTTACGGAAAGGGCCGAGTGATGTTCCGAATGGCTCATAAATGTGAAGGAGGTGAGTTCATCAAATAACAATAAACCGTTATTTCTCGATAATGCACCGAATAGCATTTCAAAAACTTGATTAATATTCAACAGTAATTACGAACGATATATAAAAATCTATGGAATTTACGACAACGGAAATCGTGTATGGCTGAAAATTATTGAATAAGTTCATATTGGCGTTGATGTGTCCATGGTTTAGGGTAACTGCGGACAGATAACATGGATTTTCGACTTTCTTAAAATCGTACAATAATTTCTGAGATTTATATTTGAAGTGCGGGAATTAGCGAAGACGCAGAGAAAAGGTTCTGAAGCTCGTTCATTGACGTCGTGACGTCATTAAGGGGCAAACTCCTTTTTGACCCGCCATAATCATTATTTGCAAGTAGTTTCTGAATTAATCGGCCGATCTTCACGAAAAAAGTTTCATTTTGAAAGTCTAAGAACGCCCGTGCTATTCGTTTAATTGCTGTGCACATTCAAATAGAAAAATTGGCCCGAAACGCTAACTTTTTGCTACTTTTAAGATTTGACGTTCCCTTTTTCATTTCATTTTTTTTGTAAATAAGTAGAAATTTCTCAAAATTTCGTCCGATGCTGATTTTTTGTTACTTTGTTGCGAAAAGAATATGCTTTGCATTAATAAAATAAAAGTGATATGTCTTCGGGTTAAATTTTTTATTAAATTCGATTTCGTGAAGATGTTGGAACAGTTTTCGTCGAATTCGACGTCGCACCAAAACCATCGACACTATGCTTATTTGGCGCAAATCTCCGTGCAATAACGCATTCTAAAATATCTGAAATTAAGGTTTATCGTAAAATTTAGAATTCAAAAGTTTTAAATCTAATTGTGATTTAAAAAAATACAAAAATTCACTTAATTTTGTATCCTTTTTAAAAGACAGCTTTTTGAATATTTGACGCGGCGCTGAAATATCCTTTGATTTGCGATATCTTCGCGGAATCGAATTTTACAAAAAATCTAACGCGAAGACACGTGATTTTTATTTCAAATTTCTTCAGTGGAATAGTTTGGCATTAATATATCTAAATTTCAGCATAGGTCACCGGACAAATTTTCGAGAAAAAAGGTAATATTTCCAGTGACTGAACTCGAAAACAGTATAGCAGAAGGCATTAACATTCTATACGTTACACTCAATTTCTTACACTTATATCTGCATATCAATAAAACATATCAACAGGCGCCTTTAAACGAAGTGAACGGCGTTTTGGGGATAAAAAGCTGTCTATTATTTCCGAAAAAATAGACAATTACTGATTTTGGTCCCTAAAAAAGAGGTCAGCCCCTTGATGACGTCATGACGTCAACTCTACATTATGAAATTCCTTTATATGACCGAAACATGAAAGCGGGTATTTCAAATGGCTTGATTTGCAGACAATTTAAAATTCGGAACTCTATGACCCTCTATGTGTCCGCAGTTACCTTAATGTATGGTGGGAGGGGAACTTTGTAAGAACGACACGTCCTACGGGTTCAAAAGCCCGGCTGCAGATACTAGATAATATAAAAATCTAAGTCAAAAAAGGGGGCATAACTCTTACAAAAATGAAGCTATTCACCTTAATAGTCTGGATAGCTCTAGTGAGGTTGAACACACTTTAAGTTTCATGAAGAAATCTTCATAAACCCCATATATATGGCAAAGGTTAAGTTGGTCACACAAAAGGCTATGCTAACAACAGAGCCAACGACACCACGATAACCACAATGCATCGAATTTCTCCGAAACAGCCGGGCTAAAAATTGTAAAATCCGTGGGTACACGACACATCTGCTCTTTGAAGAAATTATGTTGGTCAAATTAATTTGAAATCCACCCACTTGTGTAGCAGATAAGCTTGATTTAAACGCTTGACCTTGAGCTGTGACCTTGACCTTGGAGAATTATAAGAAAAGAATATTCAAATAGCACTGTACTCACGATGTAGAATAATTGTACCAAGTTGTTATTGTTTTTCCCTTTGTCTTAACCCCCCCTTCAATATAACAGATATGCTCGCACAAGCTCAATTCTAACGTTTGACTTTCAGCCGTGACCTTGACATTTGAGCCTCTGCGTGACATTTCCAACAATTTGAAATGTGCATGAGAGGCAAACATTGAGCAGCCTTGACAGTCACATACTATAAATTTAAAGTTACCAGATGGTCTACAGATACTTTGAGACCTTATGTAACTACAAAGGGCATAGTGAAGACTCTGGTCAGACTGTGCGGGTGCACAGGCTGGCCAGAGTATTTGCTTTGTGCATATTTGAAATTGTTGGAAATCACACGCACAGGCTCATTTGAGCTTTTTGAAGATTTTTTCAAATGACACATCCACTCACGATGGAGAATAATTGTGTCAGTTAATTTTGAAATCATATAATAAAAACACTCGGTATTTCAATATTTCGACAAAGATGCCTTTTTCAAGAAAAAGAAACAAATCTTAACACAACTACATAATAATTTAAATTGATACAGCCATTTTATTTTATCTCATAAAGAATATCATATTTATCCTTTATTAGATAAAATAAAATGGCTGTATCGATTTATATTATTAAAGGCCTAATTTGTTTTGTTTAACTTGTTATCATTTGTTTCTGGAATTTCTTCGATTTATCGCAAAAATTCAGGCCATGTTATAGATAGAATATATTGTGCTCAAAGAATACCGAATTGTTTACTCTCGTTTTTAAAAAAAAAAAAAAAAAAAAAAAAAAAAAAATAGGCAAAACCTCTTTTTTATCTGTTAATAGATTACTCGTTTAATACACTCGGTATTCAATGACAACGCATTTAATATCTTCTATTTATTCAACAACAGGAACTGTCTTTATAGGAATCGAAGCCCTTCTTGGTACAATGTCGTTTGTCTGTCTGTCTGTTTGTATTTCTTTGTATTTTTTAGGACGGAACCAGAGAGCTGGACGAACACTGTAAATACATGAAGGTTTTGTTTATTTCTTTTACTATACTAACCCACACTTCTAACGCAAAGTTTATTTTTTGATTTTTTTTTGCAACCACGCGATTTTTTTTCAAAATTATTTATCGATAGTATATCCCTATACATGTGTTGTATGCGGTGATCATCAAATTTGAAAATTTCGCCACGCTTCACTGAATTTTAACTCCCGGGTTTAACACCACAAATTTGACTCTGCACGCGCAGCTCGCACTTTTTCCACACCACTGATTTTACACAGCGTTACTCACAAGGTTGGTAAATGTAGACAGAGTACGGATTTCCTTATTTTCTGACAAGAAATGCCAAGATTGTCGACTGAAGCTAGGGGACGGGCAATTGGAATGGTCCAAGCTGGGACGTCTTTTTCTGCCGTGGCCCGTATCCTGCAATGTGCAGCGTCTACAATACAACGGTTGTGGCAGAAGTTTTTGCAGTCAGGTAAAGATTTAAAATTCCCATTTGATTAACATTTAATTTCCAGATAACCGATACCAAATCCATATTTGTTAATTTGTGCAAACACGAGTTATTGCCCATTTCAGGACGAGTTGTTGACCTTCCGAGAAGAAGTCGCAGCAGAGTTACCACCCCGGCACAGGACAACAGGATACGTACACGCCACTTGCGTAACAGGCAGCTACCAGCGACCCGGACAGCAGCGGTTACAATCGGCATCAACAACCAACCAATTAGTGCTCAGACTGTGATCCGGCGACTTAGGGAACGCGGTATCACTGCTCGTCGGCCATATGTTGGACCCGTTTTGACTGCGAGGCATCGTCAAGCTAGGATGCAGTGGTGCCAAACACATCGGGTATGGTTAGCACGTCAGTGGAGAGGTGTCATGTTCAGCGACGAATCGCGCTTTACCCTACAGAAGTCTGATGGGAGAACACGGGTCTACCGACGAGTCGGAGAGCGTTATTCTGACGCTTGCGTGACAGAGGTTGACCGTTTCCGTCGAGGATCGGTCATGGTGTGGGGCGGGATTACTCATAATGGGAAAACAGACTTAGTTGTAATCAGAGGCAATATGAACGCGATCGGTTACATCAATACTGTTTTGCTCCCAGTTGTTATACCGTTCATGAGAAGACCAAACGGGCCAACCATATTCCAACAGGATAATGCTCGTCCTCACACTGCGCGAGTCACCACTCAATGTCTTCAACAGAACAACATTAATGTGATGCAGTGGCCTTCCATGTCGCCCGATCTTTCCCCCATCGAGCATGTCTGGGATGAGCTTGATAAACGTGTAAGGCGCCGGCAGGTACAGCCTAATACGCTCGCTCAGCTTGAGCAAGCGCTTATCGACGAGTGGAACAACATACCCATCCAGGTTATTCGGCGATATTTAAGGTCTATGCCCAGGAGGTGCGTTGCCGTAATTAATGCAAGAGGTGGTCATACGCGATATTGACGAGTATTGGTTTTTTTGGACACCCCTCTGTTGTTTAAAGCTACACAGTGACTCGAAGAATAATTTGTTGACTATGAACTCGTGTTATTCTGATTTGAAATTGAATAAACTTTGAATCATGTAAATTTTGTTACTTTTGATTGAAAAAATAAAGTAAATATACCAATTTGAACAAAGCTTTGCGTTGGAAGTGTGGGTTAGTATATTATTACTTTTTAATTTTCATTTTCGAAGGGGTTTCTAAGGTTGCATGAACTCACCAATAAGTATATAGTAAAGAATTCAGAATAAAAACCGCCATGGAGCAATATTTCGTTATCATTGTACATATCAGATTGCCACATATTGTTATCCAGGCAGTTCTAAAACGACGAAAGAATGTCTGTAAACTGCTTAAAATAGTTCCGCTTTTGATACACTACGACATCAGAGAAAATTTAAATGTAAAGACAGAAAAAAATGTCCGTGCTATTTCACATCCTTGTAAGTTCGCATATGGAGGGTTCGGTGCAAGACTGTGGTAAGTGTATATACATTGAAAATACACTTACTACAGTCTTGCACCGAACCAACGATATGGTATGTTTAAAGACCAAAACATCCCTCCTTTGTTGTTGTTGTTCTGGTAGTTGGTGGCAATCTATATCACTATTTTTCTTGTAACTATACAAATATCCGTGTGATAACATCCCTTAGATATTATATGATATTGTTTTATATCACATGGATATTTTTAGAACAAAGGCATTATACGGTTATTTTTAGAAACTAGCATTTCTGTAAGAAACATCGACGAAAACAAGGCAAATAGAGGTGAAATGATAAATATAATACGTACTTAACAACAAGTGTATTGCATAAAAGATATCTAACTCGGTTGTTGGAATTGATACTTGTCTCGGTAGGACCCAAACCTTGTTAGATATTTTTTTCATACAAAACACAAAGTACGTATTATACATTTAAACACGTTTGGAATATATCAGCCATGTACTTAGGCTACTTAAATACTAGCCAATGTTTTTGCCAAGAAATAACTTTCACATTCAAACCGTGATATAATTTATTAAAGATTTGCCAGATTGTTGTTACCAATATTCTTAAAGCGGGTGTACTTTTACATCCTAGAATTGTTTCTTGCTTACGTCACTTCCGTTTGTTTACAGCTCTCCCGTCAAAGAGATTAAAATTGTTTCTGATAACAAAGGTAACTACTCGTGTCACACAAGTTTGTTTATTTCTTATTCCCATTTCTAGTAATCTCACACAATCTCACCGTTGATTAGTCACAATATCTCGTTTACGTAATCTCATTAAATATCCTCTTTAAAACTTATCACTGGATGAAATTGTCATTATCGAGGACATTAACAGCTTCGTACCGAGTTGCTGAACTTTGAAGTTTTCTGATATGTATTTTCCCAAAAGGGCAATATGCAATGCACACGGAATGTTTATCCGCGGAATATCACGACATTTTCTCGTTTATACAACCCATACTCCATGATTAATTTCAAAGTACAATGAGTAATTATTATGTGATTCACGTAAGTCCACCAGACTATAGATTTCTTAAACTGAACATGGCTGACTATAACATAGCAGCAAAACGCCGTAGAGTTTTACAACAAAACAAAATGGTGATATTAATATTGAATTTTCACATACTGAACACAATGAAGAATACTCTTGAAGACTCATAGAGTTCAAATAAGAGTCGCTGATAATATGACGTCACTATGACGCAAGAAACCTCGACTGAAGTATTTAAAGAAAGAAACACTCTTTTTTCGTATTATCTTCTGGCTAGTAAATGTCGTAACCATTCAGCTGTTGAAAGATTTTGGCATCCGAGATAATTGTCCTTTAGTTCCCTGTCCGTAAATTCAGGCGTGACGTCACATGGTGCTCCAAAAATAGTACTCTTGATTTCTCCTTGGTTCCCTTCACGCATGACTGGAGATGAGCTTTTGACCTCGTTTGTACTGTGCTGAAGCAAAAATCGTGAATATGTAATAAAACAAGATGACCATAAGATGTTTTGCTCGGATGCTAGTGCTTGATACAGTTAACAATGTGAAATTGACAAGATAACTGATTTTGGAATGGTATTGAACGAGCGTGTGAAGCGAGTTTTACATGTAAGTGTTATTCAAGGGATGTAATCATATCGCTAATCTTGTTCAAGATGAAAATAGTTAGCGATATATTACCTCCCTTTCATAAATTATGCATGCAAGTTCTATAAATTACTGCCTTTGTTTCACGAACCCATCAGACGCTTACAGTTTCAATTTCAATTATGTCAGTGAAATCGCCATTTTTCCATTTATGTTTATTGTCAATGTAATCGTGGGTCTTATCATATTTAAAGATTTTGGAGCGTTTTTGGGTGGTTTGAGTGAGTGTCTGGAATGAATTAATGGAGCGCTGAGTGAGTGATTTAGAATGGTTTTGATAGAGGTGAGTGTCAATTTCACGATGTTCTTAACTGCTATAAAGTCGAAAAGTGGGACATTTCGTATGTCTGTGCAGTCTGCCAAACGTCAATATTTTCTGCCATTAAAAGATGGCTCCTTTTCGCGAGATAGCCAACATGTCTGTCAGTAATTGCTAATTGCACGGAAAATATACCATCTTGGATATATAAAAGTGTCAATCTCGATTAGTCTACGCAAGCTGACCACGGTCGAAACTTTAAATGTTATCTTTTATCAAAGTTCAAGGTTACAATACTCATTCCACTATTCCTACTGTTTTTTTCCAACAACATAGAATTTTGTTTGCTAACAGTCACCTTCAACATTTACCCTTCTCTTTTTATATTACGAACAGCCATCAGAGATGTTCTTTTATCTTGTAACTATACAAATATCCGTGTGATAACATCCCGTATGATATTTTTATGATATCACATAGTTGTTTTTAGAACAATGACACATTGCGGTTATTGCATTTCAGTTAGAAACATCGACGAAAACAAGATAAATGTACATTTGATAAAACACTCAGTATTCAATATTTCGGCAAAAATTGCCTTTTTCAAGAAAACGAAAAATATTTTAACACTACTACATAATAATTTTAACTGATACAGCCATTTTAAATATATCTCACAAAGGATATGACGTCAACGTCGTTTTTCCACGTTCATGCGACGTTGACGTTCCCGCGCATAATTAGACGTCAACTAACGTTATGTGGAACTGCGCGTCTTTTACGTTGCAACCCAATGGCTGTACAGTTTGTAGCCTTTTGATCCATGCTGACTCATGGATTTGGCGCTCTGTCCGGTCTGCGGAGTACATCTTCTTTAAAACCGTAAATCTCACATCAGAGCTTGAATGCTCGCCCATTCTAAAATGGAGATTTATCGGTTTCTCGCGCTGAAAGCGTACATCCCTCAGATGTTCTTTCATCCTTTCATTCAACTGTCTCTCTGTCTCTCCCACATATACCACCTTATCACATCGTACACAACTTATTGCATACACCACGTTCCTGTCCCTGCAAGAAGTATGTGATGGCACATTGTATATTCTATTAGCCGTAGTATCCATGACCTGGTTACCTATCACTATATCACACATCGGACAACCAGCGTCACATGTGCTACGACAATTTCGCACCACACTATTTGTTTTACCGTGCACCAGGGTGTCACTCAGATTTTTGTCCCGCCTAAATGCCACTATAGGGAGCTCTTTGAAAACTTCCTTCATTTTTTTCAGACTCATACAACACCCTTGTGTGCTTATTTACTATCTTATGGATATCAGGCAGAAGATGTGAGTACGTCAGAACTAACGGTACGCGTGAACACTCCTTTTTAGTATCCCTTACCCTATTTCCAGCCAATAACACCTCTCTGTCAAGTTTGTCAACTCTTCCCAATTGCGCTTCAATACTCTTCCCACTATACCCTCTCTGCCTAAGCTTATTCTTAAGAGTTTTTCTTTGTTTTTCATAGTCGGAACTCTTCTCACAAATTCGTTTAAGACGTAGACCAAGACCATAAGCTAATCCTCTTTTTGTTGACGGTGGGTGACATGAGTTTTGATTGAGATACAATTGTCTGTCTGAAGGCTTGACATAGAGGTCCGTATAAATGTGACCGTTTTCTATTTTAACCAGTGTATCTAGAAATTCTATCTGTCGATGACTGTACCGCAATTCAACCTTATCATATTTATATTTTGATTTATATTGTTAGCATAGGCGGCGAAGTTTAAAAAATCACCCTCACTCCCAACCCACAGGCCAAAACCATCGTCAATAAATCTTTTATAAAATGAAGGCTGATGCTTTGTTTTCATTAGATGTTCGTCGCATTTTCTCATATAAGTACACGCGAAATTTTTACCTAGTTTAGAACCGATCGCGACCCCTTCTGTCTGTATGTAGTTGCTATCTCCAAACTGAAATACGTTATTTTCAAGGACAGTCTCTATCATTTGAAGGACATATTTCGAACTTATTAATGGTGAAGTTCGTTGGTCAAGAGCTTCCTTACATGCCTCTAAGCCCTCCTTTTTCGGAACCGACGAATACAATTTGCATACATCGAAGCAAAAAAGTATGCAGTCTTTTGGAATTGGCTCTTGGATCTCCTTGAGTTTATTTATAAAATCTGTCGTGTCCCTAATAAAGCTAGGAGAAGCCTCTACATATTCATTCAATTCATACTCAGCAACTTCTGCTATTTTTTCAGTGGGGGTGTCTATACCACTCACTATTGCACGATACGGGGCATTCTTTTTATGTAATTTGGGATTACCCTTGAGTTTCCCGGGTGAAACATATTTTGGGATGAGATATGCTTGTAAGTCCTTCGAAATTGCACCCTCCTTATACATTGCATTGACAACTTTTTTCACCTTTTTATGACATTTTTCTATCATTTTAGCGTCCGTCTTTTCATATGACGGACATTGCTCAACTTCTTCCTTGAGTTCAGACAAGTACTTTTCCCTGTCAATTACTACAATGCCCGACCCCTTATCAGCCAGACGAATAACGATATCGGGATGGTAGAGAAGTTCATAAAAAGCGTCATTCTCAGCCTTTGATATATTGAGCGATCCCTTGTTTTTCAAGTTTTCTACAATGTCAATCTTTACAAGTTCAATGTAAAGATCAAGGTGATTATCTCGACCCTTGTTTGGAGTGAAATAGCTTTTCTTAGGCAGCTTAAACCTCTCTGAAACACTTTCCTCTCTATCTTTGCCATTACTTTTTTCATGAAAAAATTCTCTCAATATCATTCTTCTCTCCCACTCGGAAAGGTCGGAGATAAGCTTCAGCTTGTCAACCTTATTTTGTCTAGGAATGAACTTCAAACCTTTTTCTAATAGGGAAATCTGGGCGCTACTCAATTCACATTTAAAAAAGATTTGTAACCGAAATATTAGAGGAGTTGTTTCTGTTAACATTTTCTGTTTGAGAGTTTCTGTCATGATTTTTAAGTTGGAATGCGGAGCAGTTCCAACTTAGATTTAACAAAACCGCAAAATGAACACAAGATAATTTCATTTCGGATTTTTTGATAACACATATCACGTGAACAGGATGTGAATACACTTCGGCCTATTTTGTATATCTCAACTTGAAATAGACATACATTTTATTTCATCAGGAAGTAAGAATGGTGTACAATTACACAACTATCACTTTATGTATATCATTAACACACTAATTTATGTTTTAAACGATGTTTATTGAAAGTTGCGTACGAATTTACTAGTATCACGTGTTTGCATTACTATATTTGGAAATCATGTGATAAGTCAATTCCAATAAAGTCAGTCAGCTTTTGACAAAAGCACTAGCCAGTCACGTGATCTGCTTATTTGGTAATGACGCGACCTGTTTTTCGTAGAATTGTGGCAAAGGCACAAACCAATCACGTGATCTGCTTATTTGGTAATGTCGAGACCTGTTTTTCGTAGAATTATGTTAAAGCTTCTTTTAGATATCTAGTTTCTATTTCTGAACGACCTTATTACACACTTCAACCCAATTGTTCAAATTTTAGCCATCATTAGAAACGCGCGACATCTACAGAATATTTATATGTATTAAAAACCCGATCCAGTAAATGTTCTATTTTGATACTTCTCTAAAAAAACAGAACCTCATTTCCAAATCGCGCGACAATTTCACTTGATGGTGGACGCAACAAGGATCGATGAAGGTATAGATCCACAAGTTTAAGTGAGTGATCAAAGGTGAATTTTGTCTGTATACCTGTATAGACAAAACTTTACCTTTGATCACTGCGGGTCTGTAGGCAAACATTTATCTTCTTTTTCTGTTTTTGTCCATTTTCTTTAAACTTGCTTAGACATAAATTCAATTTTGCAAACATATGCACGTGCACGATCCTTTAAATATCATTGAAGATTATCACATGTGAACTACAGCCTTTATTTCTATCAAATATCTGAACGAGTTCACCAACCCCATGTGTTTTGCCTTCAAGAAAGGTACTTCGACCGACATTTGATTTTATCGTACGATAAAAATTGGCCTTTAAGAAACATTTTTGGCTTTCAAGAAACATGTCGTATCGTGTAATTTACAATCAAATTTGCGACACCTTAAGGCTAGTCGTTAATTTTGCAATTTTAACTGTGCAAACATAAAATTTTCTCGACTTTCATTTTTATACGCCGCTGGAGGAGGTCGAATATTGGCGTGTTCATCTCCGTCTGTCCGTCCGTCCGCCCATCTGTCCGTCTGTACGTTCGTACGTACGTACGTCCACTCTTCTTGTGAACACAACTCCAACAAAGTTTCTGGTTGGATTTGGACGAAACAGAATGTTCCTAGTCACCCGACCTTGCGCATAAAGTCACGGTTTAGTGAATTTCAGCCGTGTCATGGAAATAGGGGGCCTTCATGTAAAAATAAAATGTGAACGCAACTCCTCCCTCATTCATGGACCGATTTGGGTGAAAATTTCACAGAATGTTATTAGTTTATTCTTCATCTTGTTTTTATTATTATTAATTGCAGTTTAAAGAGGCTTGAAATCCCCATTCAATCAATCAATCATAACGAACAGTTTGAACTTGACAATTTTAATATGTAGTCTGCAAATGTTTTGAATTTGGTTCCGTCAAAATAAGTAGTGTCTACAAGTATTTTTCTGAAACAGCAGCAGAGTGGCGGCGTATATTGTGACTATGACACTCTTGTTACTCTAGCAGAGAGTTTTCCGATTAATAAGCTTTAAACATACCAATTTTCCAAGTACAATATAGTGAAAAAAATATACCGAAAAAATAGATGCACCATCATTTTATAGTTTGATTGAGCTCTACGATTGATCCTACGATTGTCGCAGAATATAGTGATATTAAATTGTTATGTCTATCGTAGGAACTAACCTTTTTTTAATCATGGCTACAAACGATTGCGTAACTTTACTTGTTTTAGGGAGGCAAAGAATAAAGATTAACTAGAATTGTTTCATTATACGTATCTAAATAAAAAAAAGTTGCTCAGTAAAGACTCCGTTGTTCCATTCTTCAGGCGAAACTTATTTGAAAATTCCAGTATTTTCGGTCAACACAATATCATTTACAATCGTCTAAAAAGCTGCAAAAAGCGCTAACCATAAAAATGGGAGTATTTAGGTAAACGCAAAGTGTGAACCTTTTTTCAAACAGTGAATAAGTCTTTTGTAAAGAAACGAAATTTCAATGTATCAAAGTTTACTAGTAAGTAACACTGCTACGACAACGACAACATACGCATGAAAGATTGATTATAAATACTTTAATCAGCAAGCGTTATAATGGGATAACCGAATTTTGTTACAATACGGTCCATTCATAGGCAAAGCTTCACAGATAAAAGCAATTAAGTACCAATATTGAAAACAAGAAAAAAGTAATAGTCAATGAGAAAGAAAATTAGGGTCTCTGTTGTTGCATCTTTCCTTTTGTAGAATTCAGTATGAAAATGAAAGTTAACATTTTTACACAAACCACAATAATAATTGAATATAATGATAATGATAAAAAGATTAGAAGTTAAGACCTCGAAACACTCACACGGAACTTGGTACATGTGATCACGCGCGTTTTACCAGGAGGTATCAGGTACCGTGCCAGGTTCAATTAGTCTTATAATGCTCCACATATCCTGCGCGACGGCTCGGATTCGTTGTATTATCGTTGAAATATTCATTATTTGTATCTGGACATACAAGTAGACATTCTTTTGGTCAGTGTGTTGATCATATGTTCTGTAATTTAGGGGACGGTTTACCCACTAACGTGTAAGTTTATACCAGATGATCTGCACGTGCAGATTCAAAAGATCAATTTTACGATGACCAATTTGTCTATGATTTTCAAAGATTTTTTGTGGAAGCCATTTACAACCATCCTAACTATAATGGTACGATAATCATAAGATTAATCGTACGACTTTTCTTCCCATCGGAATACCTACAATACTCATGAACAATTATGCTCTTTTCTCCCCGATTCGCGCATGGTAACCATATCTTCTACGTGTGCATTGATTTAAAGTAAGCACCAATATATTTTCTTGGTTTTCTATCGCAGAATTATGTTATATCATTTCTTCCTTTCATCAGATTCAGGCCTGTATTGCGATTCAGGGGTATAAGCGCCCCTCGTTGTTCAAATACATTGATTTATATACGCCCATAAAAAGACGATACGTGTTATGTGATCACCTGTGGTGGTGGTGGTGGGGGGGGGGGGGGGCGTCAGCTTCGTTAGTGGCTTGAGGTCACCATCTCTTGAACGCATTCCAACTTATCAGTACTTTCAGTACTTTGATTCTTTCCGGTCTGTTTTCGTGTATACTGCCCTCTTTTAGTGTTGTTTGAAGAAAAAGTCGCAAAATTGTGTGCTCTTGGCAGCCCAAAATGCTCATTTCTCTGGTATTGTGTTATAAAAGAACCCCGTTTGCGTTTGTTAACCTTTTTCTCCTTCGAAGGAGGGTCTACCTGAAAAATTGGTTTAACTATTTGTTCTCGTTTCTCGTTCCATTTGCATGGAATTTCTGGATTGCCAATTTGTTCATTCCATTTGTATGGAATTTCTGGACTACTCATTTGTTCATTCCATTTGCATGGAATTTCAGGGTCGATCATCACTTGTTCATTCCATTCGCATGGAATATCGCGATTGATCATTTGTCCATTCCATTCGCATGGAATTTGAGTAATTCCTTGACATGGAATTTTGGGGTCTAAAGATCCAATTCCGGACTTTTTACCGGGGTTCATGAAGTCACCGTGGCTATCATGGTTAGAAGAATCAAACCAATCGATAATACTAGATTTAACCTGATTCGTATTTGATTCCTCTGACTTAAACTCATAAATTAGACTAAAATGAGAATTCTCTAAAAGTAAACGGATACTCACATAAATTGGTGAGATAAATTTAAAATGGCTGTATCAGTTAAAATTATTATGTAGTAGTGTTAAAATATTTTTCGTTTTCTTGAAAAAGGCAATTTTTGCCGAAATATTGAATACTGAGTGTTTTATTAAATGTTTATTCTATTCCCTTTGTGATAAGATAAATATAGGTTATAAGATAAATATAATACATACTTAATGTATTGTATGAAACATATCTAACTCGGTTGTGAGAATTGATAATTGTCTCGGCAGAGCCTCGACAATGATCAATTCTCCCAACCTCGTTAGATATTTTTTCTCATACAAAACACTAAGAATGTATTATATATATCTTACGCATGACTATGTCATCTTAAAGTACGCATTATTTCTTCGGTAATTATCATTGGGGTCAAAATTTCCTAAAAAAAGCCAAAGCCAAGAAATGCAATTTTTGTGAGAAAATAAAAGTCTGTTACTTGATATTCTTTGAACAACCCGATCTTAATCTCGTCTAGAATACTTGAAAGGGATTTTTTCTTGCCAATGCTAGCTTAATGACTTTTCAATTCTAGACTCGGTTGATATTGACTTGTTTGAAAGAAAATGTCATTGTAGATCCTATATTTAACATGTTCTAACATTGTAGAACAAAAACGTCGTTCTGAAAAAAGGTTTTGAAAAGGAGCTTTGAGAAAGTGGTCGTTTCATAGAGTGGTGCCGCTCTTCCCTCTCGTATGTGTATTAAGTTTTTGTAATTACGATCCCCCCACTGACATTTGTTTTCTTCAAATCATTTATTTTATCTATCTTATCATGTTTTTGGCCATATTCCCGTATAGTACTCTTCCTTACGATGTATCAGAATATTTTTTTTAAAAAGTAGTAAAATAATACCTCGTGCACTTGTCGCGTGCAGTCTCGTTTGTGATTGGCTCTGACCCAGTGAATCGTGTAATCGTCATTAAATGCATATTCATGGTCCCGCCCACTGGCAAAAACGATCACATTTTTGAACTCGTCGGAATTTTTAAATGCCTGTGCGACTTCCCCCGCATAACTCTGGTCTATAACGAGATGCACCTTCCTGGCTTTACAAAAGGACAGGTCTGACTTTAGTTCATCTATTGTGTATTGCTCCTCGGATTCAGCCTGTAAAAAAAGACGATAAATTACCGTAAAACTTCTGTTAAAAGACTAGTACGGGACACGGGTATTTAATTGTTTCATTATCCAACTTTTGTCATTTAGGTTATAATAAAAGACTTATACGTATTATATATATATTATAACCTATAACGCATTATTATTGAAGTAGTGATTTTATCATGAAAAATGTGCACTATTTTTTATTATCAGTATTTTTTTCATATTCGTGGGTTTATTACTCACATTTTGCTGCGTGAAGACATATTCATTTACAGTACCAACAAAGCTAAGAATTCAAAAGTACAGCATTGGACAACCCTGATTTTTTTTATTATTATTTTTTTTTCGTTTTTTTTTTCATTCCTTTGCTTTAAAATTAGTAATATTTCTTGGAATAATTGTAATATATAAGTATTAAATGAAAATTGATATAATAGTTAATTTTGTTATTCCAGTAAATGAGTAGATTTATTATACAGAAAAATGGTGAGAAACGAAACCACAAAAGAGACACAAAAGTGGTGCATTTCATGATAAAATCACGTCTTAAATAAAAGCGCGTTCTTTTCGACAAAATTTGTATTATGAAGCAAGTACCTGGGCTACGGGACTTCGGAAAAGCGATCGCTTAATAAACGTAAAATTATCGCACAACTATATATATTTTGTGACGTATTGTGAGGGCCGGCTTGATAGTACTTTCTATGCATTATTCATTCCTCTCTGGGTCCAATGTTAATTAAGCTGATTGGAACTACTTTTTGGTGCGATTCTAATCAATATCGATACAATTGGACTCAATAACGATGCTTCTTATAACAAAAACGTCCGATTTTTAAGATATTTTGCTATCAGAAAAGCACTTTTATAATTAACTATAAATAAAAATAATACATTGTTTCGTTATAAACGTTTGAATGTTACAGGAATTTCATGTGAGGAACCAACATGTAAATAAGCTAACTTTTATCACATATCGTCGTTGGGCTACCAAAACATCGTAAATGCAGCTTGGATTTGACGATGTTTTGGTCTCCCAAATTACGATATGTAATCCCCGTGGCGTTCCCGTCTGTTTTGACCGGAAGCTCGTGTAGAAAAACAGCGAGTCTACACAGAAGCCTTTAGTAGGGCCTACTTACCCATATCGGGAACCCTCGGCGATTCTACGGAATAGACCTCGGGAATAATACGGGCGCTGCCATGAAAGCGCGTCATTTCGCTCTTGGGTTTATATGACGTCACAAACACAACTGACGATGACGATGCGAAAAGCAAAATCAACATAAGGTAAAAATTGGGCATATTATGATTTGAAAACAAAACGCAGTGTTTTACTGCGCTTTGCTTTTCAAATCATAATATGCCAAAATGATCTCTATAGACGATCTCAAAGCATTAAAGGAATTTGCTTTTCTTCATGCGTATTAACAAAAGTACCACCGGGAGTCGAATTACCTAAAAACTACACTTACGTCCGAGGTACTTTCCAGTTTACGGAAATGTCCAGCGATGTTCCAAATGAGTACTTACCATGCCATTTCCGTTCACATCCCAGAGTAGTGCTGTCCCATCTGTCTTAGCTGGACTGTTCATATAGAGAACCAGCGAGTCTACACAGTGTGTGGTCTGACACATGGTCTGGAGGTGATACCGGAAGGCGAGTTTCATGGCCGCCGGAAGTAACTGGTGCGGGTGTTCGCCGGGAACTGAAATCATAGGCAGACATTATTATGGGCATTTTTGGTAGTATTGACACATATGCGTGTAGGCTCTTAACTACTGTAATGTATAGATTGAGCTTAGACTTAAAGAGAAAACAATTTGAATACTCGATCATGTCATTCGCACGAACATTGATAAGTTTAAAACGCAGTATCCTATTCTTAGATTATCAACTAAACTTAACCCAACTTTATTCCGGCAAAAGGTAGCGACCTTTAGATAATACAAACAAGGACATGTATGTAGGCTTATGGATAAATTACTATTTCCTAAGATTTTACATTTTAGTTCAGATGCTTCGACTATGAATTTTGAAATGTTTATTTGTTGTTGGTTTTTTTTTTAGATTTACTGGACATTATACTCAAAAGCTTGTCAATACAAGGTTATGCTACCCAGTTATTTTTGCCGAATAATGCTGGACTTTTCACAAATTAAGAGAAAATGGTACTCAGATTCTGTTTGATTCTTCCATACTTGGCAAAACCTATTTTGACGTTCAACATTACTGTATCGTCCCTCTTCAATTTCTAAATTATGCGCGATTATTCGAAAATTTGTACGAGACATATGCGTGAAATATTAGATTAAGTATGTTTGTTAGGTTATATATGGTTCAAGAATAAATTCAGTTTTAGTTCTTTTTAATTATATTCTAGTTTTGGCGATTCGTTGATTTTTTCAATCCAATTTTAATATACTGAGTTCCATAAGAAAGTGTGCACTTTCGCTTTTTGTATTTCTCGTGATTTTTCTTAAGTTGGAGGAAAATAATGGAGTAAATTTGAAACAATACTTTAGGCAAGACCTTTAGAAATAAAAAGTCAAATCCGATTTTGATAAAGTATCGCATGCTGCATACGTGCAGGCAGAACTTAAGTTATTGAGATATGACCTCCTTACAACTTTTCTTTAGCAAGAGCTATGTGTTGATGTTCCATTATAGAGTTTAGAAGCCATTCCAAGCCATTTCCAAACAAAAGTTTTAATTTTCATGCAGACGTTATGTGTACGTCAACGTTAGATATTTCTACGTTGTTAGGCCAGTAACAGGTCGTTGAATGGTGCTATGGCGTTCTATGATATCTCGATTTGCTTATTCAAGGCCTGATAAAATATTGACCTCGATTTCTACTGGAACATGAATGCTTAATCAATTTCAATGACGTTCTAAATCTGACAAGGTTCGATCTTGTTCAACGACGTTTATTGGTAGTCAAACCACGTTGTAGCATCATGCACAATTGTATTGTAGATGTGATTTTATGCTTAGAAAAGTCGCAAAGATTCATTTGAATGCATTTTCAGACCCATTATTTGTCTAACGCGTGAGGTACATGCTGTCCATGCAAAATCAAATGTCCTAATTAAGAAGAAAGTTTTTGCTCGTCGCGCGAATTTTGTTTTCAAATATCGTTTGTACATTCTCTTTGGGATGGTCATACAACGTTTCATGACAATAGGTTGTGTAATTTCAGAGATATTTAAAATTCCAAAGTGCACACTTTCTTATGGAACTAAGTATATATTGATCATTTAGTCTTTGACATATCGTGCCACCTCCACGTATCATTATTAAGATTTGAGGTAAAACTATCTCAATGGTTAGTAAATCCCAAGGTATCAGAAGCAAAAGAGTATCCTATTGAAATCTAAGCTCCATGTCAAATGCATTTTAAACGTTCTTTAGCCGCTTACCAGTCGTGAAATTGATGACTTATCTTAAAAGTATTCTTAGTCTTAATTTGATCCAGAGATAGTAAAATACGTCGATCAGAAATTCTTATAAGGTAGGTATTTCGGGAAACAATCAGAAACAGATGTGTTTTTTTTTTCCTCTTTTTTATTTATCTATTTATTTATTTATTTATTTATTTATTTATTTATTTATTTATTTATTTATTTATACATTTATTAGTTTACTTATTAATTAATTAATTAATTAATTAATTAATTAATTAATTAATTAATTAATTAATTAATTAATTAATTAATTAATTAATTAATTAATTTATTTATTTATTTATTTATTTATGTATTTAATGTATAAAACATTTAGGGTAAATGAAAAAAAATGCTTGTTTGAATTTTTCACGATGATTGCCCTAGCCTCTGTCTTCAGGGTGTAAATAGAGGATATTGAATGAGTGGTCATTGAATACCGAATTTATCAAACGAGTTATCTATAAACACTTAAAAACGAGGCTGCGCCGAGTTTTTATCTGTTTATATATGACGAGTTTAATCATTTCTGTATTTCATGAGCACAAGTTTGAAATTCTATTTATAATATGACCCGAATTTGTGCGAAAAATTGTCAAAATTCCTGAAATTCAACCTTTCAATTTTCCGCGAAACTTATAACGCCGTTAAAAACTGACGTCACAATATATACATTATGACGTCATTATCGCGTTTACAAAAAATCGTTGCTTATCGCTCTGAGCTCATTTGCATAGTTATTCCACTTGTATATTAACACCCGTGCATTATCAAAAAAATGTTCAACGGGGTTAATTCACTTTCGCGACGTCGGTCATATTATATATAGAGGATATTAAATGAGTGGTCATTGAATACCGAATTTATTCAATGAGTCATCAATAATCAGATAAAAACGAGGATGCGCCGAGTCTTTATCTGTTTATAGATGACTCGTTTAACTAATTCGGTATTTGATGAGCACAAATTGATTTTCTGTTTATGATATGACCCGAATTTCGGTAATAAAACGAGAAAATTACGATATTTATCGATTAATGTTATTCCCCGAAACATTTAACGCCGTTTGCAAAATGGCGTCATCAGATTCATTATGACGTCATATCCTAACAAAAATATAACGTTGTTCTTCGTTCTTAGCTCATTTACATAGTTATTCCACTAGTGTAATAACACCCGTGTAATTTCAGAAATATTAAACGGGGTTATTTCACTCCTGCGACGCAGGTCATATTTAAAAAAAAAAACAAAAAAAAACGCAATTTAGTGGAATTGAGTCAAGAAAAAATATAGCATATGACGATTAAGAAGTTCGGTTCAATCCGTTAATTTGAGAGGAGAACCAAACTTAAATGTTTCGCCCCTAACGTAATTCGAAACAAGATATTTCGTTACAGGGCACGCAATTGCACGCTATTTTTTTAGACCACACAGAACGATTTAAATGACTCAAATTCCTGGATGAGTAAAATAATCAGTGATACCTGATCTACTCATTGGGGAAAAAAAAACTCCACCAGTCTAACCGATAATGCATTTTACGAACTTGGAAATATATAAAGAAACTTGGGGGCGGGTGTTATGGCCTACATAATTATGCAACCAAAATTTTCATAAACTTTGATGATAATGAAATTCTCGTTTCAAGTAGGCCTAACCATTTTTCCAACGGCCGATTTTTGTGGTTTCGTGAATTCCCGTTTGACAAAAGGCTTCAGGTACTTAATGACAAGAAAAGACATTAAAATTATAAGCATGCTCAGCATTTACCGGTGGAAATAAAAAATGCGATAAAAATGATAAAGGCCGGTAAAACACGCCTCTTGTATTTTCCACGTAATGTGAAAATTTCACGCTCACTTAATTTGCCTAATGGCCGTGTTCCGTTTATCAACGGTATTTAAATTTTTACCGGTTGAATGTATTTAAACACTTTAGATTTCTTTCAATAGTCTCTCAAATAACTTATATTTTGAATGGCAAATTGAAATAAACTATCGCATAGTTTATTTTGTACTTGAATTTGTATTTCGATACTACTTGGATCAACAATGCAACAGTGGTTGATAAAGACTATTTCAAAATAAATTTATAATCACATGTTCAGTAACATTTTGTGAAAGCTGGCAATAAATGTGCAAGTTTTGCATCACAAAGACTCTCTTTTCCATGACGCAGTAAAATATTGTCAAGAACTAAATTCGAGAAATATCTATCTAAAGAACAATCATGTCAATAATCATTCGAATCCAAAACAATCATTTAAGAGAAAGAGGTACGCTTTAATATCTCTCCATTTTGGTCCATTTTTAACTGACTCGACGGCACCCGTGTTTTTCGCAAATCATAAATCCTGGAAGAAATATCGGAAAGCGTGTCTTAAAATTCATTCCGGTGAAGTATGGGTGAATTCTAACCAGTAGTTTCTAAGAAGAGGATCTTTAATGTCTCAATATATGGGGCCATTTTTGGTGAATTGACAATTAATAGCACCCATGCAATCAGCCGAATGTAGATTTTACAAGGAATCTAAAAGAACACGTCCGAAGTAGTTTGGATAAGTTCTGACGAGTAGTTTCAGATAAGAATTAAATTTCATATTTCACATTTTAGGGGCATTTTGGATGATGCGATGGCCCACAGCGCCAGATTTATCGGCCAAATCAGAATGAAATGGAGGAATCTGAAGCAGCATGCCCCAAGCATCATTCCTGTACAGTTCGATTGAATCCGGTCAAGTCGTTTCAGAGAGGAAGATTTCCTTACATTTTACCGTTTGGTGCCATTTTTATATGACGCAACACCCCATAGCACCAAAGTTGTCAAGCAAATCAGGAGTTTTGAAAGAATCTTAAAGAGTATGTCCCAAGCATTATTCCTGTCACTGTGCAATTTCGATGACTCTGGCGAAGATTTTTCTTTACATTTTACCATATGGGACCTTTTTTGGATGGCGCAACAACCCATAGCACACAAGTTATCAGACCAAATCAGGATTAAATGAAGCAATCTGCGAGAGAATGTCCCCAGCATCATTCCAATACAGTTTGGTTGATTTCTGCCCCGTAGTTTGAGAAAAGAGGATTTTTTTCATATTTAACCATACTGGGTAATAGTTTGATGGCACAAAAGCCCCTAAGACCAATGATATCAGACCAAATCAGGATTAAATGAAGCAATCTGCGAGAGAATGTCCCCAGCATCATTCCAATACAGTTTGGTTGAATTTTGTCGAGTAGTTTCAGAGAAGAAGATGCTTTTATTGAAGATATAGAGGATAATCGTTTGTTTCAGTGTAAGATCGATTTTTATCTTATAATTATACAAACATCCGTGTGATAATATCCCGTATGATATTTTTAATGGTATCACATAGTTATATTTATAACAGTAATATCATGCGGTTATTTTTAGAAACTTGCATTTCAGTAAGAAACATCGACGAAAACAAGACAAAAAGAGGTTATAAGATAAATATAATACGTACTAAGTGTATTGTATGAAAAAATATCTAACTCGGTTGTGAGAATTGATAATTGTCTGGGCAGAGCCTCGACAATTTTCAATTCTCCCAACCTCGTTAGATATTCTTTTTCATATAATACACTAAATACGTATTATGTATATATTTCATTGAGTGAACAACAAAAGCTATATTTTCGCGAGTGGCGGAGCCACGAGTGAAAATAAAGCTCTTTTTTTTCACAAAATGAAATATTAATCGATCCTACTCGAAAAACAAACGATTATTCTATTTCTTTATTGCAAAAATGAGACAAAATGGGAATTTTTTATGATATTTTTGTAAAGCGCGTCATTTTGCACGTGATTGCTATACAACGTTCATTGTGACGTCACTTGTTTCGCCCCGCAAAGATAACGTCAGATAAGGTGAAATGCATAAAAGCAGGGTATAAAGTTTTGTTAATTTCGCTGCTTTTGCGGTGAGATTATCAAGTAATAATCTACCGTTATTTCTCAATAAACAACCAAAATACATTAAAGAAGCTTTTATTTTTAATCATTTTGACTATTTTTGATGACGTGGCATCCCGTAGCTCCTACGTTCAGCTCGATCAGAATAAAATAAAGGACCTGAAAGAGCAAGTCCGAAGCATCATTCCTGTGCAGTTTGATTAAATGATGCCCAATATTTTCAGAGAAGAGGATGATTATGGAAAAGTTTACGCACGCAAGGACGGACAGGCGTACGTACAGCAGACAAGTGGCCACGACGGACGAACTTCGTCGTATGGAGCTAATGAGTGCACATGGTTATAATACAGATTCATTTGTAATTTATATACACTAGCATACAAAAAAGATTGGACGTGTATGTCTATTTCCAAGATTGTATTGGCTGTACGTACAAAATTTACACGTGCAAACATTTTTTAAATGTCTGATTTGTAAATTATCAAATCAGTGCACCATAATGACGTCAAGTTCTATATTGATAACGGTAGAAACCTAAAGTGTGCATAGCTCGAACAGATCACAGTAGAAGTTCACGAAAATGAGGACAAACTGGAAAAGAATTCAAAAGATGACCAACGAGGAAATCGCGATTGAGAGGACTAACTGGAAGGTATGCCAACTTGGTAGTAACGCAAAGGTGACTAAACGGGAATGCACGCCAAAAGTTGACCAACATTGGAAATCAAGCGAAAGGGGACTAAGTGGATAGTTACAGAAAAGAGGATCACAAAGGGGGACTAACTATGAAGCCACGCGAATGGGACGTGAATCGAAATATTATGGAATGTCGTGCAAAAGAGATCAACTGAAACGTCATGCAAAAGGAGACCAATTGGAAAGTCATGCGAAAGGACATCAACTGAAAATTCAAGCAAAGGGGGTGGAACAGAAAAGTCATGCGAAATTAGATATACTTGGGAGTAACTCGATAGGGAATCAACTTGCTTTAGAAATGATCATTATATAGCTAGCTATTCAGTGTTTTCATTTTGAGCCTTTAAAAAGAAATAGAAAAAAAAATAATCTAATGTTTCAAACACCCTCCTTCAAGCATAGAGTGTTTTAACATCTATACCAAAACATCCATATATGGTTAAAAGGAGATTTCAAATTAATGAATCTTTACCTTATTTGTGAAGTAGAGTTTTCAATCAAACCTATATCAGATCAAAGTGGTCAAAGCCTTTACAGTACTTCCGACTCTTTGATCCAGATTCTGTGATCATTTTTCAACGCTTTGATCGATCGAGCTGGCCTATTTTAATTGATTGATTAATTTTACCCTTTACTTATGATAAGAGTCGCCTAAATACTTACTGTAATACTAAACTAATTTGGCGACTGAAATGTCGTATAATCCACGATTTTTGGTCTGGCAGGGATGAGCCTTAGGGCCAACTTATTTCTCGCCCGCTTTCGGGTCGGGTGTAGACTGGTCTCACTGTCGAATATCAGAATAGCCTGTTCTAGGCTATTCTGATAGTCGATATGTGGACCAGTCTAGAGCTGGTAGCCCGCTTTCTGAGAGATACTCTGATATTGCGGACAACGGTACCCGCCTGGGGTCAGAAATAAGTTGGCCCTTTGTGACGGGTCGTCGCATTTAAGGTAGTGGACCCGTAATAGTTCCGTGACGCCGCTTCGGGAGTAATGAACTTTAACAGTGTTAACCGAGGTTTCCAAATGATTTTCATTTGGAAACCACGGTCAATATTGTGAAAGATCATGAGTTCCGAAATGTTGCGGAACTATTACGGGTCCTTTACCTTTAGATTAATGTTAATCAGCATTTTGATATTTCGATGTATTTTGCAGCCCCGATTAGCTTAGTCGGTGGAGCCAATGGCTTCAAAACATAAGAATGTCGATTGCGTCGGTTCGATTCCCGGGCTGGCACGCTATCAAAATAATTGTCTATCGGCTTACACCGAGCACGTTTAAGAAACATGGTGAATCTCAGTAGTAGTTTTGTCATATATCCTTGCACCATCCCCCATAACAACTAACCGTCTTATGGACCGTCGCTCATACGTGCATGTGCTACGGCAGCGACGATAAATAAACGGAACTACACACACGCCTTTTGATATTTTTTCGCTTATAAAAATAGTCGACATGCAACGTAAAACCGTATGTTGGACAAGCTGTGGTTTCGAAGATTTTGTAACCCTAAGATGAAATGTGCTGGAAGCCTTTCCTGCCCCTTTCTTTAAAAGGTTACATTAACAGCCTTTCTCGGCCAGCAATAATTACATGAACAGTTATTTATGACATTCGTCTCAGTCAAAACCAATCTAAATCACTCACTCATCCCTCCATTCACTTATTCAAAACATTCACTCAAATCGACCAAAAACGCTCCAAATGACCAAAAAGGATACTATCAACAGTTACATTCAAAATCAATATAAATGGAAAAAAATCACGATGTCACTGACATAATTGAAATTGTTATGGTCTCATAGGTTCTTGAAGAAATAGGAAAAAATTCACAGAACTTTTATGCATGTGCTATTAAAGGGAGGTAATGGATATCGCTAATTTTTCATCTTGAACAAAATTAGCGATATTGGATTGCCTCCTTTAATTTTACTGAAATCTCGCTCCACACACGTATTTTATTTCGTTCCAAATTCATTCCAAAATCATTTATCTTGTCAATTTCACGATATTTTTAACTGTACCAACAAATATTTCTTGTAACAATAGGGTTACAATATGTGGTCTTTCAGCACGTGCTACGATAAGGCTAAGGCGATTTTTTCTGGCTAAGATTAGCATTTTTGAAATACATGTAGTATCTACGGATACCCAAAAAGACTTTTTTATATTTATTTCGACGATTACGATATTGTATTTTTCGAATCTTCTATAGACAGGACAATTAAATTTCTGTTAAGAAAAACTCTTTTTATTTTTATTTTTTTCTTTTATTTGTAATTTGATTGTACGATATCCTATTTCGATTATATTTTGACAACTTAATATTAATACTTAATATTTTCGCTAAAACAGTTTAACTTTTGAATCTAGAATGATCTTTCCTCTTACAATTTTATTTTATTTTTCTTTCATTTTTTTAATTCTAGATCAAATTTTGCAAGTGCATATTATACATAGTAGCTACGCAAATTGTTCTTTTTTCGCTTGACACGGCACATATTGCAAGAAAAATGAAGGTATCAAATGTGCAGTCTTGTGATTTTCTGTTGTCTTTTATTATCTTTAAATAAAAATTTTCATTTTTCTACTTTGTTTTGCTATTCTACCTATCGTAGTGTCGCTTTAATTCTAAAATCTTGTAATTACATCTTGAATCAAGCTGTAATTACAAGACTTTAGAATAAAACTGACGAATATTCAATACCAAGTGACGAAAAAAGGTTTTTGTTCAAAGCGAATCTCATCTATCTAGGCTGTTTGTCGGCAGACTTCAAAAACTAAAGATCAAAGCGGGGCATGTGGCGGTGTCCTTTGATCTTTTAATGAATTCAAAAGCTTCTCTAGTTACCTGTTGATCGGTAGTAGCTATTGTAACGGTCTATCACTCTTGTTTTTGATACGCTCTTTACACTTAATAGTGTGGGCTTCATTTTTATACAATCCGGAGATTTTTGTCATTAAGGTTTAATCTATTTGTTTGTTTGATTGTTTGTTTGAATTGGAATTAACACCGCTTTCAACAATCTTTCAGTTGTGTCGCGGCGGCTGGAGCACTTAACAATGTAGCCATGTTATTTTTCACACCAGTGCTACCATCACATCCTTTCCTAGCCTCCAGCTGCTATCCCACATAAGTCTACGATTATTGAATTATCGAATTGGTGGGAGACAAATTGTCGGATTATTGCCGCCATCGGGGATCGAACACTGGACCTCTGGTTAGAAAAATAGTAAATAAGTTACATTAAATCTTTATATCTTGAATTTTTAGGTTGCTTTCGTCTTCTTTTTTCTTTTATTGTTTGAACATTGTTTCCGTAGAAATAAATTTATATATAAATAAATAAATTTAATAAATTTATAAATTTATAAATAAATAAATTTCTATCCCCAACCATTATTATTCAACAAATACCGTACACGTGAAAATGTAATTTCTTTGAACTTTCTTGCAAAATTATCTTGATTCATTTCGTAGATGTAAATTATAATAAAAATTAAAGTTCTATACTTAGAAAGTGCTACAAGAATAATGAATATCTCAATTGTATGATCATATCGCGAAAGTATATTTGCTAAATCATGAAAGAATGATAGACAAAAATGAAAAGGATCATGATATGGCAAGAAAAACATATCTCGCAAAAGTAAAATGATTATAACGCATCGACACGACCACAATTTCTCGATAGCATTATCGCGAAATTCGATACTCTGACGACATCGCGAAAAATAAAGTAGAGAAAACGTACGACTAAGATCTAGATATAATCAAAGCACTGAAATTACTGATGGTGGACGGTTCTGTTGGCATACAATAGTGATTTTTCCATTTGTTACGAAAAGAGAATTTGTACAAGTAAAATTAAGATAAAAGGAGACCAACCTGGTCCAATTTTGTGAATTCCTTAACCTATTTGCCTGTCAAAATAGTTCTTTAATATTACATTACAAGAAAAAAATGGTAGAATACGCTACTATAATACATTATATCATTTTCTAATTTTATGTTTGCTGTACATATACTTAGCAAAAATTTTTGAACTTTTGATTTTCTTATTTTTCCCTTTCGTCAAATAAGTATGTAATTCAAAACATGTAATTTTAAGTAGAATCGATGTAATTTTATGCATTGTGTTACATTAGAAAGTAAAGTGCTTTACGTCAACCTGTAGGTCCCGAAAACGGAAAACATTGACGCTCATTTTCACCATAAACGGTGTCTTTATCTCACAAACGTTTAGCATAGGTTAGCCCGAATAGAGTTGGAAAACAGGAAAAAGAACTTTGAAAATTTTAAACTAGACGTCATTGTGTACTTGATGTCACTTTCAAATAAAAATGAGAACACTTTTCAAATTTTTTTTTATTTGTTTGATCTATGAACGAGTTTTTCGATGAC